>JARJDX010116658.1:0-11002 GCA_030264735.1 Gymnusa sp. GC000175 | reverse complement strand
CACAATTTGTTGTATTGTGTTTATATTAATAAATAATTAAAAATATAACAAAACAAAAACCTGTTTAACACCAAATGGATCTCTTTAATATTATTATTCTTGAAAGTCTTAGGTAATATTCTACGCTTGCCAAGTTGACAAGTTGACTAGTACTCTTTCAAGATCAGATGTTTAAGCGAAAGTGCTGCCACCATCGGTAGTGTTAGTTCTCAATATGCGAATATCATTATGGTTCTTAGCCAATAAAGAAGAAAATATGCTTGCAATAATCTTAAGAAGAAAACTACCAGAGTAGGGACGAAGCCTAAATCAAATATATGGAGTACTCTAGAGAAACACGCAAAACCTTTAATTTTGAGCACGTAAATGAATTTCAATACCTAGTCTCAATAGTAAAAAACAACAATGATATTGCTAGAAAAATCACCTGAAGGCAATAAATTTTACTACGCATACACGCACCTTGTGAAAGGTAATCAATTAATTAGAAAGGTCAAGCCCAGGATTTACAGAAGCGCAGTAAGGCCAATAGTGACATAAGGGTGTGAAACGTAGGCGCTAACAGCCAAAGACATAAATCATCTTAAAATCACAATAAAAACCTGTTTTTTGTTGATGCAGATACACTAAAGTACAAAAAGGCACTTTACTTTTACGCAATGAACATCTTCTCCAATAAAGGTTTGACGCAAAAGTAACTAACCACTTTTGACAAGGTACAGTTTACCTGAATTTTGAAAATCTTCTATAATTTTGTACGTGGAGGAAGGTACTTTATCTTTATGTAATTAATGTCTTCTCCAATAAGGTTTTGATGATCTTTGAATTGTAGCAAGGAACTATCACTTTATGTTTAGGTGATGAATGTCTTCTTCTAGGAGTGTCTGACGCAAAGCCTTTGACATTTTTTCCTGTAAGTGATGAATGTCTTTTTCACGAGTGTTTCATGCAAAGATAGCTACCTACATGAGTGGCGCACTTTAAGTGATTAACGTCTTTTTTAATTAGTGTGAAGATTGAAAAAATATACAGCTTGACCAGTATATATTGGCATGTGAAAAAATATTTCAAATTTTGCATTGTCACGGGCCTTCGGTGCAAAAATTCTTTTTCAGAGACTGTACTGTAAGTTCGAGGTTCCGCATAATATTAATTTAAAATAAACAAAAGGAAGAACTAATTTTAGTCAACATTTTTAAAACAGTGCAAGATTTATGTAATAATTTATAATCTTTTCACAAAAAGGGAAAGTAAAAAAAACTCAAATTTTATTTTTGTGCGCATACCGTTTCAAACTTTTTTATCCAACAACCGCAACCACTACAGTAAAGAACATTTCCTAAATTGTCATAAAATGTAATATTATTGATAACCTTATCTTGGACTATGCTAATAAAGCACACTTTATTTTTTTAATGTTGCACACCACTTTAATTAAAAGTCAATTAAAAATTGAAGGCTTAGTCAGAAGTACTAAGTTTCCTAAGTAATGATACTACACAATTTTCACATTATTTGGAGATTTGAAGAAATTAAATACACTATTTATTATCTATTTAATTATCTGAGAGTAAATATATAAACCGATTGGCATATTCAGTTAAATCATTATTACATAAAAAATTTTACCTTACCTCGGTGATATTTAAAATATATGAAGCCAGCCAGTACTAAAAAAGTAAAAGAAAAAATTCATGGAAATTGCGAACTCAATTAAAATTAAACACAGAAGAAAGATGTAAAAAGTATAAGAAATCTGACCTTTCACATACCAAACAAGAAAACCACTGAACTGTGAATTGCGAATGCCTTGATTGCGGGATGCAAAGGTCTTTCACAAAAAAGTAATGATGCAAAACTTTAATTGATGTCTACTTCAATGTCAAATAAATTTTATGGTTTTATGTTTCACACCTAGATAAAAAAAATCTCGATTTTGAAAATTTAATTTACTTTGTTAATGAAAGTAATTTATTTAATGCCTATAATCTTTAACTGTACTATATTATCATAAATATTATCTATTAATATTTGTATAAATATGTAAATGTTATTAATTTATAAATTAAATTTTACGAGTAAATTGCTGGTTTAGTTAGTATTTGGGCGTAGAGAGCCAAATCGGGACAACTAAAAAAACTAACCTAACCTAACCTAAATTTTAGGTTGGTCAGTTTCAAAATGCAGCGAGGAGAATGAACACTCACTCCCCCACTATCAATTTACTAAGATGGACGTTACCAAACAAATGGGTAATCCCCGTTTGTTATATCTGAATACGTGGCTGTTTTGTTCGCGTGTTTCAACTTTCCAATATGTCCGATTCATCCATTGTAGTGCGTACGTCGCGATTTTCGATCGAATATTCATAATTTACAATTTACACTACTTCTTAAGTAATGGTGGGGCTCGAAAATCTTTATTTACGGGAATCCCCTTTAGAACTTTTTACATCAAGTAATATAAACTATAAACTGAAAGATAAAATATAAAAATACACAAACAATAACATAAAAATAAAGATAAGAATGTATTTAACACCTCACAAAGTCTTCCTTAGATATGCAGATATGCATTTAAATAGACTATTGCTCGGGATAATTCGGGAGAAATGCTTTAAATTCAGGATCAAAAAACGATTTGTAAAAAATCAAAACAATGACTGAAAATTCGGGTTAATGGTGACTTTAGAAAAAATGGTAGTGTGTATACCAGTCGACTTTCGGGACCTGTAAGGCAATTATTGGCTCGAACACATGTGATATTATTTATTCTTCAAATGTACCCATTACTGAACTTGTGCCCAGATAGAAAAAACTGACACATTTCCAGTGCGACGATAGGAAGACGTAGTCTACACGAAAAAATAAGCAGATAAATGGATAAGCGCGGTGACAGCGGTAAGGCTAGTAGTATAGGGTAAAATATTTTCGCACAGGACATACTCAAACAGACATGGATCTTACCAGAATGAAGAACAAAGAAACAAGTTGACCACGTCCTTATAGCACGCAGGCATGTAATAAATCTACTAGACGTCTGAACTATTACGGGGGCCGACATAGACTAGGACCACAACTTAGTAAGTAAGGGCAAAAATCAATTGGAAGCTATCCAAAGTTCCAAAGCCAAGTATGGAGGAGATATAGATTAAGTAAAAACGATGAAATTAGAACGGCGTACCAAAAGTTGATCGTACAAAAAATCAAACAAAACACGCCAGCCCATGCCTAAAGCCCGAAAAAATGTTGAACACATCCAAAAAAAGAGTTAACGCAGCTGCAGAGGAAACAATTGGGTATGCACCAGGAGTGCGAAGCAGCCACTGACAACTAAACGGCACAAAGGAATAAGGAACATAAACAGGCACACACATGCAATACAAGAAGAGTTCCGAGAAGCACGAAAAGAAGCAGGATATACGAAAAAAAAAGTAAAGATAATTCATGAGAAATCCTTTCGAGGTCATGGCGGATGTAGAAAAGCAAGAAAAAAGAAGAGATTTTTATGAGAAAAAAAAAAAGATTAAAAAACCCTTTTAACCAAGAAACACTGCCATCTGGGCGGATGATGGCACCGTACAAATAAATATCAACAAAGTCCTCGACACATGACGATACTGTTCGAACTTACTAAACTAACCACCTAAAACGGTTGAATAGCACCACCTGCACATGTGGAAAAACCACAGAGAAAGTTTAATACGCAACAAAGAAAATGAAAAATAATAAAGCACATGCCACAGATAGAAATACAAGCAAATTAATCAAATATGGAAGAGATAACTTGACTAAACAAAAAGAAATGGCGTAAAACAAGATGTACAAATTATAAAGGTATAGCAGTACTCCACGAGGGATACAAAATATTTTAAAAGTACTGCTGTCAAATTAAGTGCATATAGAGAGGAAATACTAGGAGATTACCAGTGCGGGTTTCGGCCGAACAGAGCCACGGCTGACCAGATCTTCGGTGTAAAGCAAGTGTTCGTAAAGTGATGCGAACAGAATATATCGGTGCACCAAATGTAACTAGACCCTAGACTATAAAGAAGACTCCATAGATAACAATGGCCTAGGGTACGCACTAGAATATCTAGGTATTACTTCAAAGTTGCTGACGGCCATTCATAAGACTATAAAAAACTCACAGTGCAGCTTAAGTCAATGGAACCCTCTTCTCACAAGCGATAAGGGTAACAATAGGACTAAGACAGGAGGGAAATGGCCTATCACAACTTAAGTCCCATTTGAAAATTTAAAGTTAGTACCAATAACTCGAAAACTGTACAATTTAAAAAAAATTGAGAACCCCTGGTGATTCTCCGCAAAAAAGTGCCTAGATAAAGTGCAAACTAAAATTGTCTATTTGTTCATTTAAGTTATAAGCCAAAAACAAAATTGGCAAAAATTTAAATTTTCGCTTTATCTAGTTACCTATGTATATTTTCGGAAAAACAAATACATTATTAAATTAGTCTCCTAATGTGGCAACTTTTCCCTAATTTAACAGACCTCGTATCTTTTAAAATCATCAAAGGTTTGCTAATGTATTTTGTGTTGTACACATTTTTTTTCATGTTTCATTTTTAACACAATTTATTTTAATTCTAAGAATGCTACTATAACAGTATTTCAAATTTGTTTACAATTTTAATATTACTTTAATTTACAAAGTAAATTAAAGTATAGTAATCGCGACAATTTTCAAAATCGAGATTTTTGCGGAAATATCCGTTTTCGACCTCCCTCATTCAGAAAAAGTTGATTTCGAAGTGGTGTCTGTGTATAAATTTTACACAAATTTTGTTCCTATCATTTTTTCAAAATTTAAAATTTTAAGAACTCATTGTTTTCTGTTGCTATGCAACATTGTTAGTGTAATTATTCATATTTATATCAAGTTGCAGAGACGTAATGTCATTTGATCAGCTGGCAATAAATGAAATAGGGTTACTACCCGTCAAAAGTGATAGACGTCAATAATTGAATTATTATTGCCAACATACATTTTAACATCTTTAAATATGATACTTAACCCAAAAAACATCTCAAATTAGTAAATAAAAGTCGTGTGGTGACCACACCTCCATTTTTTAAATTAAGCCGGATTTAGATTCGGGACCTCCAGCATGCCAGAAAGAGTAGGAAGAAATTTACTTGTAATCATTAACATATTTACAGAAAATTAAAAATTGATTCTTAGATCAAACTTAAAACTAAAATAATGGACGTAAATTATAAAATAAAAAATATTTAAAATAAAATAAAGAATATTCTAGAAAGCAAATTCAGGCTCCTGCCACACACTGGGCTTATCTCTGGGTTTATGTTGATTCACTTATTATTTTTAACCTTTCAAGTAATTTGTTAATTTGTTTAAGAAGGCGGTCTGCTAAAAGTTTATTATCATTGTTTTTGTCGTTGTTAAATTTATTTGATATATCTATTGTTTTGTCCTTTAATTTAGGTATATTTGCACGTTCATGAAGAACCTGGGGATTTCATTGATATAAAAGTTAAACATCTTAGGGCCAAGGATGCTCCCATGAGGGACCCCTGCCCCAATAGTTCTTCTCTAAGAGCGACTGTTTTTCGCATAAACCTTAATTGTTTAATTATTGATATTAGTGTATAACAATCTGATTAGGAAGGGAGGGATTGTATTTTAATAATTTATATGTCATCCGTCCATCCAGGCCTTGTCGAACGTGTTTTTTAAGTCCAAAAGTACCATAGCTGTGAGTCACCCCTTGTTGAAGTTAAACATAACTTCAACAAGGGGTGACTTCACTCGCTATACGTACATTTGTTGTGTGGTACTGTGTTTATGCCTGAATCCAAATTCTTCGTCAATTAATAGTTTGTATTTTGTTATGTGTTTGTCGAGTCTGTCAGCTAAAACCCTTTCTACAACCTTACTTATTGTAGAAAGTAAACTAATGGGGCGGTAGCTTTTAGGATCGTCCCTTGGTTTTCTCGGTTTATGAATAGGAATGACCAACGTGACCTTCCACTGACAGGGGAAGTATGCCAGTTTCAGTACCGAGTTTGTCAGATGCGTGAGCTAGACAACCCATTTTCTACTGAAGTTTTTAATAATTCGTGTTTTTCGTGTGTTTAATTTGTCTATAATATTTTTAATTTCACCTGATGTGCATTTGTATTTTGTTACGTCATGTTGTCATTAGTTTGCATGTAGTTATTGACTCATTTGTCGATATCATTTTGTTCCTTAATATTATTGTAATTGTCTTGTCTGTGAATGTCCTAAATTATTTTAGCTATGAGTTCAGCTTCCTCCCCATCGGAGATTGCTTCCATTCCGTCGTGACTTAGCGTCGGGATTTCGTTATAGTCTCGTCGTCTGTTTTTAGGTAACTTTCACAGGGAATTAACGCTAGGAGTGCAGATTTTAATTTTTTTGTCCATTTATTATTTTTGTGTGTTAATATTTCGTTTCTAGTTATTTTGTAAGTGCTTAAAGTTAACTTATCTGCCGAGTTCCTTACCAGTTTTTTCTGAATTTGTTTCTCTCTAGCATGCCAGTCTGCATTTTACTGCTCGGTCACTTTATTTACGTTCTCTCCTTTACATGAGATCAAAAAATTGTTAAGAAACTCTTGATTTCGAAAATTTTGATTATTACAAGACTTATTTTACTTCATAAATAAATGTAGAATACATTAGGAATATTTGGAAGGTATAATCGGAGACAAAAGTGCAGAAAATTATAAATTCGTGTATTATAAATTCGTATACCGGGTGTCCAATTTAAATCTTTCCAGCGAAATATATCGAGAACAGTGCCTCCAATCAAGACTGGTGTCGAATGAAAATTTTAATGTTTTGGAGGGGGATATCCGAAAAGTTTTACCGCCCGACATCGACGGGGATGGGAAATGGGGGTAAAATTTTAATGGAAACCCCTATTTTTTATTGCAGATTCGAAAAGAGCGTGAAAAAGGAAATAAGATAAGGGAAGCATGTAGGGCAATAACGCCTGGTGTGTTAAAAGCAACTGTGCGAAATTTACAAAGAAGGGTTAATTTTTGTACTCAGGAAAATGGCGGTCACTTGGAACGGTCAATAAAATAGTAAATGTCGTCTACATATTGCATCAATCATACCTAAACTATCTTTTTATCTCTATCTTTCCCTCTCTCTCATTCCTAAGGTGTGAAGGTGAGTTCATTTTACTTTGATTATAACAAAACTTTTCAGTCCATTGTTTCTTACGAATTTTCAATTTACAAATTTTGGGTTATTTTTGGAGGCATCGTACTTTGGTCACTCCCACGCCTCCAGGGGGTTGAAGAAGCACTCATTTTAAACGGCCTTGACGTTTTTAATCATAAATCGCCATCCAAATCGTAATTTTATTTT
This sequence comes from Gymnusa sp. GC000175, assembly GCA_030264735.1. Taxonomy (NCBI): domain Eukaryota; kingdom Metazoa; phylum Arthropoda; class Insecta; order Coleoptera; family Staphylinidae; genus Gymnusa; species Gymnusa sp. GC000175. The sequence goes on along the minus strand of JARJDX010116658.1, from coordinate 3,617 downwards.
TCACTACAAAAATTAAATTCTCGAAATTACAGCGCAACCTGTCGCAAATAAAAGAAAGTTCTGGGATAAAATCTACATAGTTTTTCGTACTCTTTTTGAATCTGTAAGTGTTATTCATACATTAATCCTGTTTAGATTTGCAGCTTCATTGACTATCAATTTGTTTTCTCCAGCTGCTGGTACTCCTGTATTATCAGCCACTATTGCAGTTGTATTGTGTTTTATTTCTAGTTTATCAAAGATGTAAATTAGATACAGCAGTGGTCTAGGATCCTCTACTGTGGTTCATTAGCTTTTGATTATAAGTGTTTATTTTTATATTTAATTTAAAACAGTCTTTTGTTAATATACATATAGTTTTAATAGTTGACTAATTGTTTTGGTAGGAATGGATCGAGCTTGTAATCTAGACCCTAGTGCAATTTCAAAAACTCTCAAGTTTCACGGTAACTTCATCGAAAGCAAATTCGTCGAAAATAATTTCATCAAAACCAAATTCATTGAAATAAAATTCATAGATAATTAATTCATTAAATAATCACTTTATAGAATGTTCAATTTATAGAATAATCAATTCATAGAATGAGCAAATCATCAAAAAAATTTAATTTAATTTTGCGCCAAATAAAGAGGCTGAAATGGAACAATTGACTACAATGTCTTGTTAAAGAAATTTTTTTTTCAAAGCCATTTATTCAGCAACTTTAAAATCAGCTATGAATGTTTCTGGGTTGCACTGGCCAGTTAATTGTTTTAATTTACTTAAAAATTAAACAAAGTTTTCTAGATTTTTGAGTAATGGGGTAGAATCTCTTTCAACCCATGATTATAAAACGGCGATATGTCATATTTTTGAATCAATTTAAAATATATATAGGTTACATATAAAGGAATGCTTTAGTCTGAGTCAAGATGAATAAAGGTTGGTACGAAAGCTAGCTATCTAAAGCAAAACTACAGGAAAACATGAAATGGTGTGTGAAAGTAAAATCAGAAGATGTTTTTATCAAAAAGTAAGGAAAACCTTCCACCGTATTCATAGGATGCAACTTGGAACCATTGCTTATAGAAAGCTTACTCTTGAGAAATAAGTGTCCACAAAATATTTAAGAAAAGTACATAGGTAGATCTTATTAAAGGACAAAATTTAGAAACAAATTAAAGCAATTTTTTCTTATTAGAATTTCTGCTTATGACGAATAATTTCCCCGGTCTTTGGCTAGTGCTATGAATTCATATTTTTATTGTTATCATATGTGTAGTTCTGCCATTAAATTGTCTTTTTTATTTGTTTGTCCACTTTAACATTGCACAAGTAATGGCGTAAAAACCTTTAACGACTTGAATTAAGCAACAATAGCATAGAATTAGAAGACTTAACACTTTTTCTTAAAATTACTGTCAAATCAGCATATTCTCAATAACATTAAAATTAATTTTAACGCACAGTCATTTACCACGGCTTTTTTAACCTTAACTATTTAACAAACTAAAAAGACCTTATAGTGTCTAGGTATTTCGAGATTTTTACTTCAGATCAACTCAGTAACTCTTTAGGTGTATTTAATCTTGTAGACCCACATTATAACTGGTCTTAGCCTTATTTTATGAAGTAAGTTTAAATTAATATTTTTTACCATACCTTGCTTTTTTGATTTTTTTTAAATGATTTTTATTTCTTCATTGCCAATAATGGAAAAACAACAACTACCAATTACAGATAAATTACTCATCTAAATATTATTTACAATAAAACTACCCTTATTCGCTATTTACTTCTTAAATTACCACTTGATGATATAACTTTCAAGGGTTCTAAAATAAATGATGTGGTAAATATTTAAATTTAAAACTAGTACTAGGTATTTACTCATCATTTATTTAGTTTCCTTAATTGGATATGTCGTCGAGTTTAATTATTCGTGGTAACTAAGCAACAACATTTATATAATTATAAGGCGTATACTGCTTGAGGACCTTATATGCTTAAATAGTCACAAGCTAGCAATTATTTAAAGTTGTTCAAGTGACAAGCAATTATAGTAAGATATTATATTAGAAGCCATTAGTCACATATTCCTATTGTACTGAAAATTATGGTTTGACTGATTTAATCTCCAGTTGATGAGATAAACCAATTTAATCATTATATTGTTTCAAAGGCGAAGGTTTTTATGTGGGAATTTGTCCAAGTTCCAAATTTAAATCTAATGTAATGTCCAAAATCCCAGTAGAAAGCATGCAGGAAACTTACTGATATAAATAATTATTAGGAAGATTTATAGCAAATTCGACTAAGTGCGTTTAATAATAATTCATTAAAAATTATTGAACAATTAATCATGCACTTAAATGGATTTTGATCATTAATATTTTTTTATTCATTAAATTTAAAACATGTCCATCATTTTCTTTTTATATTAAAATATTTTATTTGAACATATTATATTTTGCTAGCGCTCACAAAAATAAGTTTCCTATTATTAATCACGCTGATTATGTATTTATCTAGAAAAAATAAAGTTTGCTGGCGACTGGGGAGAAAAATATAATTAATAAAATGATATATTACACTTCGTGAGTAAAAGCAACTTTGCTTTTCTTAGCCCATTAACATGTTTTTCTTTTGAGCGCGATTTACACCAAATGTATTGTCATTATCTCAACAAATTTATATTCGTGTTAAGGTTGATCATTAAGCTTAGAAAATTTGTAAAAAATAAATATCCTAAAAATGAAGAGAGATTAATGTGAAACGTAAGCCGTGAACTCGTTTGCGCGGTTGACAATTGAAACGAACAAAGCTGGTAGTAATGGGATTCTTGTTATTTGGTTTAGGACTGAATTTATTGCTTCATTTCCAGGATTAAAAATAAATTAAATAATAAAATAGAATTAACTTTTTATTTCATTAATAGTTAAATCTGAATTATTTTAATTAGTTTTTACCTTATTGTGTTTCGATTTTATATTGATGATTTTGATTAAAAGTAAATTTTAAGCCAAAAAAAAAAGATTATTGTTACAAATAATTTACCTATTTGATGTGGTAAATTGGACGAGAGTTTATTTAGATATGATAATTTTTTGTAGCCAAATACGATGTTTTTTTTATACCATAACGTTCGCAGAGTTCCAAATAATAACTCATATCATATCAAATTTTATGAAGAAGATATTTCAATGTCACTTTACAGTATGGTCCATGTGTAGGTGGTACTGGCGGAAACGGTGTTACTTGCCATAATATTGATACACGTGAACTGAAATACATTTACCGGGTGTCCTTGTTGTACTAGTTTGAGGTATAAGTAAGCAATACAAAATTTGGTCAAGTTACGTACACGTAAAAATTATAATGCAGTAATTTAGAATTTAAACGTTCGCGACGTAATTCTTTAATGCAGTAATATACAAGACTGCACAAATATAAAAAATAACTTACTAGCAATTGAATAATATAAAACTACAAGCGGCTGACTGTTGAGTGTTCTTAGTAATTTAAAAGAATTTTTTAGATGATAACTTTTGGATGTTAATCATGCAGTTAGTTTCTGTTAAAATAAGATTTCAACGGTTTGTAAATCTAAAGACTAAAGCTTGTAACAGAACACAAT
>JARJDX010116628.1:0-14083 GCA_030264735.1 Gymnusa sp. GC000175 | reverse complement strand
TGTCAAAATAAAGTATAAAGCGAGAGCACCGTTGCAATAACACTCTTTAAAACATAATGAAAATTTTTAATACAGGATACTTTATTAAAGGTTTCTTTTAATAAAGTCAGTTTTTTCTCACTTTGCAAAATCTCTCTATTGTTAAAAAGCAATGCAATGGAAGCGATGGAAGCACACTGGAAGACCGCGAATAAGATGGATGGAATTTGGAATAAATATCAGAGGCTGAAGAAGAAAAGCTACGGAAGTGTATGAAAAGAGGTAACAAATCCAATCCACAGATAAAATTTCTGTCAAGACAATTATTTAAATAATATCCGTAAGTTTCTAAAAAATCAACCCATTGTTTGCACACCACTGATTTATTTGCCGTTTAGCTGAATTTTATATTTTTATGTTGTCCACATTGTACAACAATGGAAATTAACCTCAATTTTTAAACAATGTCAAAAACAGCTGACACCTCTCAAAATAATAAATAAAAATATAGTTTTTATCTTCTTTGATTGCAATGAATAAAAACCTTCAATCCCCTACCAAGTTAACAGAATTTGCACCCCTACAGCCTGAAGAAAAGCAACAATCTGTAGGACAATTTATTTCCAATTTTTTTAAATTAGGTAGATCATCAGCAAATTCAGAACAGGTTCCTATTAATGTAGAAAATAATGGAGATAACAACTCGCAAGAAGCATTGCCTGCTTGGGCCATTGACAAAGAATCAACAGAATCTCACACTGAGACTGTCGTTTACCCTGTTGATGTGGCTGAAGGTAGAAGTCTTCCAAATGTTTTAAAACGTATTAGTAATTTATTGGCTTTAAAAAGTAATGTATGTTACATTAATTATTCAATGTATTCTTAAAATTATTAAAGTATTCAAATTGTAGAATTTGCAAGCATATTCCGATTCCGAACTTAAACAATATTGGATGCCAGATTCTGTAAGTAAAGAATGTTATGAATGTTGTGAAAAATTTACAACATTTAGGAGACGGCATCATTGCCGAGTATGTGGGCAAATATTTTGTTCGTCTTGTTGTAATCAACAAATACCCGGAAAAATATTTGGATGCACAGGTAATCATAATGTATTCTATATAAAAAACCAATTTTACAATATAATTTATTTTAGGTGACCTACGAGTATGCACATATTGCTGTAAAGTTGTTTTATCTTACCTTCAATCATCCGATATAAGCTCTGATTTAACAGCAGATTTAAAAGCACTTCAAGAAAACCTTCAAAGTAAATATGGGATTTCTTCATCAAATACATCTGTAAATCAAAATACTTTATCACCTAATATAAGCACAACAATAGTAAATGAACCTGGTGGCACTTTAAAAAGAAAAATATCGGTTGGATATCAGGAAGAAAAATTTGCATCTGGCAGGTAATTTAATTAATAATTTACATATTTAAATCACTGATATTTAAGTTATGGCTCAGTAAATGTAACCTTTGGTTGTATACCAGAAATCATTACTATAATTCTAAGTCCCATGACAGTGATACTTTTCTGGGTAAGATAGGTATCACACCTTCGTGATGAATAAAAAATATAATTTTAAGATTGCAATGACAGTATATTTAGAGATTAATGGTAAAAAGATAGAATAACTAATATTTATTTTAGAGCTTCTGTAAGTTATTTAACAAGTGAAGAAAAGTACAGAGCTTTACAAAATTCTACTTCATTAAGGAATTTGTTTGAAGAAATTTGTAGACCAAATACTGGAATTTTATTAAGAACTCATAGATATCGCCTTCGTACTTATACAGGTTGTTTACTAGGTTCTGAACTTGTAGATTGGCTTATATATCAACAAAAAGCTAATTCAAGGTGTTGTTTTTATATATAATATTATTTAGAGTAGTAGTAGTAATAAGCATAATCATTTCAGGATACAAGCGGCAGCAATTTGTCAAGCCTTACTTGAAGGTGGTTATATAATTTGTGTCTCAGATCCTGATTCATTTATTGATGGTTATGCATTATATAAACCTGGGGTTGTGTCATCACCTGAAGTGGTTGAAAGTACACAAACTTTTGAAAATGTCCATCAGGATGAACCAAGTTGGGTACAATACATTCCTCAGGAATCAAGTACTACAGGTGATTTATTGTTTTATTAAAATTACTTATTTAATAAATAAATAGGTTATTCATAGTTCATTCACATTATCAATGTGGTATAAACCAAACAAAGACTGTTTTGCTCTGGATATTTGTAGTATAATTCATTCTAGTTTTATCTAGAATTTTATTATATAACAGAAATTAAAAGCAGTACCAAGCAGCATTTCCATTCAGCATGTTGCTCTTTAAAAATATTTCAAATTTTTGTCGAATTTATAAGAAAAAAAGTATTAAAAAAAGTCAGAGTTAAAATTTATTAGTTAATTGATTTATTTTTATATAGATTCAGAAAATGAACAAATATCTCCTTCTGGAAGATTACCTGGTTGTATCACATCATCTTCTTCATATACCCTTGATTTAAACATTGGTGCAAGCACTGTTTATTTATCTAAACCTCCACCATCATCAGCAAGTTTACATTCAGTTGAAAGTGATCTGGATTTGGAAAAGCATAAAAGCGTTTGTAATGAAAATGCTTTAGTTCGCACTTCAGAACAACGTGAATTTGTACGTGAATCAGGTAAGTTTTATTATTGTTTTTTTTATAATCAAATCTGTGTTATTTCAGATTTTGTAAATGTAAAATGTGTTAGTTGTTTATCTATTGGTACCTGAGGTTGCAACCATCATTGATTGCTTTTTCAGGTTTTATATAAGTTCTACTACTAATTAATAGCAACTTGGATAAATAATTGAAGTGCTAAATTTACTAATAATTAATTTTGATGCCATAAACTAGTACAAGTAAATAGTGTAACTTAATTCTAGGATGGCATCATGCGACACATCTGCGTGAGGAAAACGGAGAAAAGTCCGCTTATGAATTGTTGACAAATACGTTTGCACAACATGAAAATAATTTATTAAAACAAATGCTATGTGTTAAAGGGTTATCATTGTCTTGGAGTGATACAATTTTACCTTTGATACATGAAATTGTTGATGTTATTAGACCTGGTAAGTTCTTTTACAAAAAAATCTTCCTCATTTTCTTCATAATAAAAACATTGAATTAGCTCACATTTTAATTTTATAATTTGTATATTCATAATCAAATTTGAGAGCAAAGTGTGAGATTTAAAATTGACAATATTTATAAATTTTATATTGTTTAACCTTGAAAATAATTATTTGATTTTATTATTAATCTCACAACAATAAATCAATTGTACCATTTAAGTAGTAAAATATTTTTTGCAAAAAATAGAAATTTACCTCTGTTAAATATTTTTCTCATAGCCAACGTTGCTGACGAATATAATCGCAACTTCGTGCCTTCGTGCACATTTTTCGTTAATGGCGAAAGTATTCGCCTGCGAGCAGGGACCAGATTTTGGAACTAAACCATGTAATAAACTGTTTTTTGAAAGCTAACCATTTCCAAGTTGCGAGCATACACCTTAATCGGATTGCGGCGATCCATCGAAAGTAGGTTTTTGACGAAACATCAAAAGTGTTCCAAATTTTTATCCATATTTGTTGAGATAAATAACATTTCTATGAGTTTTTATATTTTTGATTAATTGTCTGGTGTTTTTTTTTCTTGGGGGTAGTTTTCTAGCAGCTAATAACGAAATTATTATCTTTAAAAGTGAAACATAAACTAATTGATTTTGAATTCCGTATTACAAGTCGGCAATCATTTTCTTTAATATGAATTTTTTTTAAGACATTAATCATAATGCTGAAGAATTAGACATACGACAATACATAAAATTTAAAAAAGTATCTGGTGGTAATAGAAATAATTGTGAATTAATTAGAGGAATTGTTTGTAATAAAAATGTTGCACACAAAGGGATGCCAGTTAAATTAGAAAACCCAAAAATTTTGCTATTAGAAGGTTCTATAGTTTATCAAAGAACTGAAGGAAGATTAATGTCACTAGAACCTGTGCTTATGCAGGTAAATATATATTAAATTAATTAAATACATTTATTCAAAAATATATTTGTAGGAACATGAATACTTAAGACATGTTGCAGCTAGAATAATAGCCTTACAACCAGATATAGTTTTAGTACAAAGAAATGTTTCAAGATTAGCGCAAGATTTGTTAAGGGAACAAGGTGTTACATTAGTTTTAAATGTAAAACAAAAAGTTTTGGAGCGAATTGCAAGGTGTACACAAGCAGATTTAGTTACATCTGTAGATGCACATATAGGAAGACCCAGGTTGGGAAGTTGCAAGAGATTTTATTTAAAAACCTTCGAAATTGAAAGAAAAGGCTCCAAAACATTAATGTATTTTGAAGGTTTACCTTTTCCACATCTTGGAGGAACCGTTTTATTACGTGGTGCTTTTAAATCTGAATTAATTAATGTTAAAGCTGTTGCGTCATTTTTACTCTTCGTTTATTATAATTGGCGATTAGAAAAATCATTTTTAATGGACGAATTTGCCTATCCACCAAATTCCAAAGAATTCTTTGATGATAGTAAAGAAAACTCACCAGTATTACCTGTAGCTGAAATTAGTATCGCCAATAAGAACGATAAAATGAAGTTGAAAAAATGTATTAAATTATTTGAATATTCTGAAAATAATGCAGATTTTTTAATTAAGACTAAATGTGATGAACAAAAATCTAAACATTTTCAAGAAGAAAAGAAGACTATAACGGAATCAATTAAAGATTTTAGTGATCCATTACACTCTTATAATGTGGATGAGGTGTTTATTAATAATGGAGAAAAATTATCAGTTGCAGAATTGCCATTTTCTAATCATTTTAGAAAAGCTTTGGATGATACCATTTTATGCATTTCTCCATACCTAATGTTTTCTGTACCTTATTTAGAAACGGAAAATGGTAGAAAGTGTAAATTAAGAAGCTTTTTCCCTGCACAAATTTATTATAGTGACCAGTTTATTAGTAAGCGTAAGAAAAAATCAATTAAGGATGAATATGATTCAAGGATAACAGAACGTTTAAACACTAAAAATGTAAGTTGATTGAATATTTTTTATTACAATATTTTTTCTTATAAAAATCACATTGAAACCTGGTGTTATTGGTGCATGGCGAGTCTAGAGGAAAGTTTATTTTATTCTCTAGGGTAATTGGTCCTCCTGTAAAGTGGCTAGTCTGTTGTCTGGTTTTGATGTGACTTGAAGTTAGATTTTTGGTACTAGCGCTCTGTACTGGGCTATGCCGCCCTAGTGTCTAAAAATGATGTATTGAAATCTTAATTTGAAAAATTTTAATTCAGTATTTAGTTATTTTTATCAGTGTTTCTCAATATTTTTACTCTCGTGGATATTTTCCAAAGAGAAAAAAATGCGGCGCACACCTATATAGTCATAGAAAAAAATTCTAAACTAAGTACCTAACTTTTGGTAGTTGCGAACTTACACATTATCGCATCAGTCTGATTCATGTGGTCTGCGGGCGAAAAATAATGGGTCCTTATTCAAATAGTGTTGGCGCCTGAATGCAGACGCGCCTGCATTCATAATTTGTAAAAATAGAACCTTTATGTACTTTATTCTTATAAATGGAAATGGTAAGTATATTCAGACAATGATGTTAAATAAATACGACGGTAGTTTAATTTTAATATTTGGGGCACACTTGGAAAATTTTGCGACACAACATACATATATTATATCATCTAGTTTATAGCCTTATACTTTTGCTAGTTTTGATTCCCGTCGCTGGCGATCAGTCAACAGTAAAAATCGATATTTTAGCAAACAATAATCTTGATATATTTTTGGTTTTAGTTAAAACCTCCACATGAATTTATTACAACAACAATAACAACAAGCGTTGAATCAAATGAGATCCAATCACTTCTAGCAAATTTTCGGGCGTGTGGAGGGCGACTTGCGAAAAAGCCAATACTTGAAATTAAAAATATATTAGATTCACAAACTAAAGTTAGAAATAATTATGATTCGGAACACAATGATGTTCTGGAACCTAGAAATCATCAAAGAATGGCTGTTTTATTTTGCAGTTTTAGTCATGAATCAAGTAATGCTCCAGCATTTTGTGTTAACCCTTGGTAAATATAATGAAACAAAAAAAAGACATTAATTACTATTTATTTTTTAGGGTTGTTTACATGGATTTTTATGGCCGCAATGACATTCCATTAGGTTGTTTCCTAGAACGATATTGCTTTAGGTCAACATACCATTGCCAGTCTAACTGTGATACACCAATGCTAAAGCATGTTAGAAGATTTGTACATTATACGGGTTGCGTAAGCATTTCATTAAATCATTTAGACACTGAATCAGTTGAAGAAAATATAGTTATGTGGAGTTGGTGTTCCAAATGTCAAAGTGTTTCGCCAATAGTTCCAATGTCTGTAGATACTTGGTCCTTTTCGTTTGCCAAGTACTTAGAGTTGCGGTTTCATGGAGGAATTTATTCACGAAGAGGAAATTCTCCATGTCAACATAGCCTTCATCATGACCATTGTCAGTATTTTGCATATAAAAATACAGTTGCTTCCTTTAAGTAGGTTAAATTATGTAATCAATTGTGTTCTAAATTAATTATTTATTGTTGTAGATACACATCAGTGCAACTGTGGGAAATTTCATTACCACCTCCAATTATTGAAATGAAATACAATACATTAAAACAACAATTAGAGTTGATAGATGAAGTAAAGACAATGTCCTTGAAAGGACATGAAGTTTACTCCCTTGTGGGTGAAAAGTTATCATTTTTACCTAGTGATGAAGATATAGTTATTACATATAAGACATTATTATTGAAGGAGCAAATTATATTTAAGCAAAAGATAGAAGAAATTCAAATGAAATTAACTTCTCCAACTATTGAGAATAAAGAAATTGATTTTAAACAACCAAATCTTGGTACGCCTATTAGATGAATATTGCTCTTTTTACAAAAACTTAATTACAGAAGTGCAAATAGCGGTTTGGAAAATATCTGATGGTTTGGTTAGAATAAAACGCTTAATTGTTGAAGCTGTAGATCAGTGGAATACAAAATTATCTGAAACTTCTCGTAAAAAGGAAGATAAAAAGAAAGATAGAACATCTCATCAGGAATTGGACAGTCCCAACACAAACGATTCAAAAAATCAATTTTCGGAAACCTCAGATTCAGAGAGTAATGTCAGTCAAAAAGATGAATCAGGATCCTTTTCAGGCATTACTAAAAAAAATCGAAGTTTGGACCAAGGAGATGGTAATATATAGATTTTTCACATGTTCTCTTAGATTGTGTGTGTGTTTAATTTCAGAAGACATGAAAGTTTCTTCATCCCCAAAAGGACATCAAAGATCTCAGTCTGATGGTACAGTATTAACACAAATTGAAGATATGCATGATGGAAAAAAAGAAGTTGATAAGAAGTCCGTTAAAAATATCTTTTCTCTATTTTCAAGCACACCTTTTACTCCAATAGCTGTAAGTATTAAAACATAAAAATTAAATACATGAACACAACTCTTCACAAATGATTACTTATTTTTATAAAAAATATGATTAAAAATGCTCTATGTCTGCCGGTCCATCAGTCTGTCCGTCCATCCGTTCATTTGCACATATTTCATAAAAATAGCATGCTGATCACAAAGCATAATCCGATGCACTTGTTTTTAATTTAGAAACTAGTCTTCCACAAACCCAAGTAGTGCAATGTTGGAAAATTTGAAAAACACTAATTTCTTATTATTGATTACAGTGTTCGCCAAAATGAACAGTATCGATTTTGTTGTGGAATTGCCCCTGCAACATTATTTTTTTATGTTTGGCTTATTTGTCATTATTATATTAACGTTTCTGCGTTGTTAAAATCGTCTTGAAAATAATAATTTTCGTTCATACGGATATGGATGGAAGTTTGAGAAAAATACCGACAAGTGTTGAACAATGTGGCACACAGTAAAAGTGAAACCTTAGCAATTATTGAGAATATTGGTTGCATCGGTAGTGTGTTACGTCAGCGCAAGGGTTTTCGGGTCGTCGAAGAATAGTTTTACCCCAAAATAATCAAGGACGCGAGTTTGACCAGGTCATACAGAAGCCTTCGACGAACTGCGTAAAAATCTTGGTGGTTACGACTAAACGTTATGAACAAACATGCAATAAATGTTTACTGTGGACGAGTGTTGAGTCTTGTGTACGAAGAGCCCGATTTCTTGAGAAACGTATGGAAACGGATGAAAGTCACATTCACCTTAACGGTTATATCAATTGACAACATCTCTGTTTCTTGGATTTGAATGCCCAGTTGTCATTGTAGAAAAACTACTCCACAGTGCTCGATACTGTTTACTTTGGCGAATGCTGTAGATCAAAACAGATATGCATTATATTTTTTTAAAGAAATTTTAAAAACATTAATTGAATTAAATTTGCCCCTGGTATTTATTCTGTGGACCACATATCCATTATTTTTTGTACACCTAATTTTTGAAGAAGTGGTACTCATACAATATCTGTAATTCCTTTTTTAAGACTCCAATCTTTCTTATTTCGTAGATGCCGTTTAGTAATCAAGAACATTACATGCTACCTACAGGAGTTTATTTGCCAATATTGGTTTATGAATCCGAACCTAGTTCAATTGTATCATATGCTTTAAATTCATTTGAATATAAAAAAGCCTACGAAGAATTAACAGGAAAAAAACCACAAAGTGCTGAGCATAGCCCTAGCCCGGTTAATAAACGTAGAAGCCAAGTTGATAAAGAAAAAGTAGAAAGTGGGGAATTCACATTATCAGGAGAAAAATCATCGGGTTTGTTATCCTTCCTTAGAAATAAGGATAATAAAACAGAACCTGCAAATACAGCTGTGAATAGTAACGTTACAGAAAATGGGTAAATTAATGATAAAATAAGAAACATTATTTTGAAGTTTAATTAAAGAAATTGTAGGCAAACAAATGAGGCACCACCTATTGAAAAAGTCGAGGATCCTAAAAAGAGTAAAACCACTCACATTGAAATTCAATTTGAAGATGCCCATTGTAATTTTTTTTGTCGTATATTTTATGCTGAAAAATTTGCTACCCTACGTAAAACAGTTTTACCTATTGGAGAAGAAGCCTACATTCGATCATTATCAAGGTGTATTCAATGGAATGCAAGGGGTGGCAAATCAGGATCGACATTTTGTAAAACTACAGGTATGTTATATATTTTGTCATTTACTTTACAAAGTTTTGTAATATTTTCTAGATGATAGGTTTATTTTGAAAGAAATGCCCAAATCTGAAGTTCAATTATTTCTTGATTCAGCAACAAACTACTTTTCTTACATGCAGCGTTGTTTTTCCACTGCACAGCCCACTCTACTAGGCAAAATTGTAGGCATTTATCAAATTATTTACAGAAATGCAACTACCAATGCAACTTTGCGAACTTACTTATTAGTCATGGAAAATTTATTTTACAATAGAGTTGTAACACAGAAATTTGATTTAAAAGGGTCAATGAGGAACAGATTAGTTAATCCTGATAACCAAGATGGAGAAATTGTTTTATTAGATGAAAATTTATTAAAAAGTAAGTTGTTTGGAATTTTTTTAATTGATATTGTACTATAATTATATTTATAGTGACATGTGACTCTCCTCTTTATATTCTCCCACATTCAAAGGCTGTGCTAACTGTAGCAATACAAAACGATACCGAGTTTCTCTCTACTCAGTCAGTTATGGATTATTCTTTACTTGTAGGTTTAGATTCTGAAAATAAGGAGCTTGTGTTAGGTATAATTGGTAAGTTTTTATAACCATCATAAGTAGTTTTTTATCATAGTATAGAAGATGACCTGAGGAGTTTTTTTTATATACGTTATTACGCATTGATTCACAAATTTTTTGCCAAGTATTTAGGAATCCCTATGTGAATAAGTTTAGTAGAGCATAGATGTGATAAAGCAATCAATGTCCATGACTCTAATTATTTTTAGTTTTTCTAATCCTCCTTTTTTAGACTACATTCGTACTTTTACTTGGGATAAAAAATTAGAGACAATAGTAAAGAAAACAGGACTGTTGGGTGGACAAGGAAAGTTACCTACTATAATGCCCCCACAGGAATATCAAAAAAGATTTATTGAAGCTATGCATAGATACTTTTTGGAGGTACCTGATCCCTGGGCTGGTCTATGGAAAGGATTGGAATGTTAATTTATAGAATAAATTTTCTACATTCCTTAGATATTTTTAATAAATGCATAATTTCATTTACATTATTTATGTTTATTTATATTTGTAATATATATTGATGCAGATAATGAGTTTTGCATTATTACACAGGGTATCCCTAACATGTCCTAACACCTACCAACCTTGGGCAATAGACCTAAAAGAAGAAGGGCAAATTAATGTTAGAGACGGTATTTGCTTTGTTTTTCAAGGTTAGTTCCATAGATTAGAATTCTAATTTTTTTTAAATAAAATAAATACTAAACACATTAGTATTTTTGATATGTTTATATTCTTTATCGATTCTTGTTATTTTTAATCTGAAATATGTACATATTTATTGGTTACAATTTACAATAGCCAATTTTCATATTCTAAAATTTCATTCTTTATATTGTCTGTTTTATTTTTAGCCTCCACTTTTTTTTATTCCATCAGTTTTTAAACCATGTAGTTCAGTATATTTGTACTGTGAAAATATGATCTAGTCATCTGCAAAGCATAGTGCAGTCTCATGTCATTTACTGGAATGCCATTATATATTGTTCAAGGAGTTTAGCGCTTATTCCAGGAAGGAGACCAGATAGCGTGAAACATCCTTCTTTCTCATCTGTCCTAATCCTTTGAAGAATGTGGCTTTCCAAACATCTGTCTTGAGTTAGTTGTTCCGCTTCATGTGGGCACTTTTTGATTAGCATCTATGTCTGATTACCCATATGGTTAGGGATCTTTCACGTGGGTCCTTCCCTTTCCTTGGATGCTTAGCGCTTCACATACCACATATATTAAAGGTAGATGTGATTTATTTTAGTCAGCAACATGGTCTTAGTCGAGTTCATTCAGAATTGACTGCTATTAGGCCAAGACTCAGCATCCGTCAGTATATCCACAGTTCAAATGCCTTAATCAATATAATACTGACATTTCCATAGCATCATAACTTCATTTAGTGCACCTAAATAAATGTGTATGTACAAAGATCCTATAAATTAAACTTTCCTTTTTAACTTTTTTATTGGTATATGTTTTTCATTAAATGAGTACAAGGAAATTAAACAGTAAACATTTTTTTATTATATCAAAAATTAAAAATATAGTCAGAATTACAAGAATTCCATTTCTCGTTCAATGCCAACAAATTTCAATTGTTCTGTGGGTCCATATCTACAATAAAAAAAAGATTATAAAAAAATTACATTGCAAGAATTGAATTGAATCATTTACCTGTAATCAAAGAACAGTTCTTCTCCTGGTTGTATAGCTCTCTTTGCAAATATTCCAATCCTATGATCACCATTAACCATCATAACTTTAGCATAACAGTTAGGATTAATAGAATGGTTAGCAAAACGAATTTTATTTCCCTTTCTAGTAGCATCAACAACAAAATCTAAACAAAAAATATATAAAATAGTAGCAATATTGAGATACAAAAATTATAATTACCATTATTTAAATTAAAAAGGAAACTGCACATGTATTTATCATAAACTTTTCCTCTCCTATCAGCTTCATCTTGAGAAATAATCTCCCCACAGTACTCTGATATGAACTCATTTTTTTGAGCACTATCTTTCAAGAATATGCCCCATCCAGCAACATCAGATGGTGCCATAAGCAGATGCTTGTCTATAATTTCAATATTAAGAATTATTAATTAAATAAAACATATTAAAGATTAATCTTACGTTGTCCCCTCTGCACGCTTACATTTTTGCAAGTAATTTTTGATAAATCAAATTGATCAGCACCACATGTTTGACAGAGATCTGGATCGCATTCCCTTACAGCCAAATAACATGGGCACTGTTTAGTATTACACTGAGCTTTACAACGACAACCAGGGAATCTATTTTGGCCTAAAAAACCGTATTAGTTTAGTGTTACTAAAAATATCTTAGTTCTACTCACAATCTGAACTGCATTGACAAAACTTTTCACAAAAATTTTGTGCACCAATACAAGGACAAAGGGAGTCACAACTTTGTCCAGGATGATCACATGGTGTAAAATTATAGACATGATTGCTGCTAGAATCTTTTTTAAGCTGTATCTTGCGACAATGTACAGACCAAAGACGATGTTTCTTCTTCTTCTTCCTTGGAGGTGTGTAATCCTTGAAGGAATCTTCAGTTGGTATATCGGCAGCTTCCTTTTGCGCGAATTGATAAACCTGTAAAATTTATTTTATTATTTTAAAGAATAATTTGGTAAATTAAAACTCTACCTGTTGACATGTTTTTGTTAAAATATTTTGAGCAATAGCGCAGTAATTGTTCAAGAAGACTTTGATGAGTGCCCTAAATAAACTTTGATCAGATCCAGTCCATTCACAATGGTCATCTTTTCCCATCAATCCTAATAAACTAAAAGCGGTGGTGGTGGATACATCGTTGTTGCCATCATCTGAAAGTTTAAAAAAGTTTTAAGAATTATTAAGAAATGTTTATTATTTTACCTTTGTTAAACTTATTAGAATCATTACTGTCTTCAGAACTGGCTTCATTTCCAGAATCTACGGATTGTTGTTTACAAACTTTACGAGGTAAACTTACTTCATTTCTGGTTTCATTACGTATAGTATCCTTTGTTTGTTTTTCTTTACCTTTCTCTTGTTCATCCTGTTCCTCTTGTTTGGCTTTCGCTTCCAACTTCTCCTTAACACCATCCTATAACAGCAAAAAAATAGATCTTTTGTTTTGAAAAAAAAAAGCAATGACTAAAAAGATATGTTGAGTCATTGAATTTCAAGGTTTACAGTGTAAACAAATTAATATACGTATAGTTAAAAGTGGCATGATGCTTCCTTACACTAATATGTTATTATAACTACATTTAGTATGGCAAAAAGGTTTGTGACTACTTTACCAGTTCTGGTAAGAAGTATGGAACCATCCCAAAACGTGTATTTCTATCGAAACACCGAAGTTAAAAATTTTAATGGCAAACTACCTCTTCTAAATCAAAAAACATGCAAATACACACCCGATAAGATACAATATGCGGGGGGCGGATACGAAAGAAAGGATTAGTACACCTTGTGAGAGGTAGTGAGCAGTGTGTACATCCTTATAAGGGGTTTCCGAAGAGCAGCTGGTCCAGCTGATCGGGTGTGCATTTGCATGCATTGCAGAGAATCCAGAACCCATGTCTCAGAAAGAATGACATTGAACAAAGGGAGATATACGAGAACCACTTATGTACATGAATTAGCCAACATGTCAGAACAGACCGCTAATTGAAATGTCAAATAAATTTTAAAATATTTGAAAACGATCTGCTAACAGACAGCATCAAAAAACAAACTTATTAATACAATAGCAGGACAACATGAAATTAGTGGAAGGAACAACTTAACAGTTGACAAATTTAAAATCCTAAAATAAGCTCCGTAAAAGATTTGGAGTATTTTATTTATTTTTAATTTTCAATATATACAGGGTGTTCAGCGAGGACTGGGACAGAGCAATATCTGGGGAATGCAAAAAGATAACGAAATTTTGAAAACGTCATACTAACTCATACATTGTGGCGCACATTTATTTAGAAAAAAATTTAAGTTTTGATCCTCCTTCTTCAGGTTAAGCCATTCAACCACATTTTTTTAAATGGAATAGTATATTCTTTTATCATATTTCGATTCCTTGGATTTTTTTTTATAAAGAATGTTTGAACCTATCTCTAATAGTTTTCGAGAAAAAAAATATGTTTTAAATAAAATACCAACATGATTTTATTCATTACCTCAATTTTTTATCATAAACTAAAATAAAAAATTACATAAATGA
>JARJDX010116616.1:0-11999 GCA_030264735.1 Gymnusa sp. GC000175 | reverse complement strand
CGATAAATATGGGTCATATACCACATTATTATTTACTCTAATTATCATTTATAATTTGCATTTATCAACAATATTCGCTGATTTATAAGGGTATTGAGCCTTATTTTTCATTAGAAATACAAAAAAATTTGAGAAAGCTGATAGGCTCTTTAAAAATTATATTTAACTATTTTTCCTATTTAAGGTCTTAAAACCAAAATAAAACATATTAAAAATTATCAATTAGTAGGAAAAAAGCTAATACTTTCATTTATCTATAGAGTAAAAGAAAGTATTTTTTAATCAGAACATTTTTGAAATCGAGTTTTTTTAAGAAATATCCGTTTTCGACTCCTCTCATTCAAAAAAAAAAGTTGTTTTCGGGATGGTGTCTGTATGTCTATCTGTGTGCCTCTCTGCAGCCTAGATGTCATACATAAATGATCAGCCTGAAAATTTATACTGAAATTTTCAATAAAATTTGGAAGGCCCCAGTGACTTTTGGATACACCAACCGGAGTTGGTAGTTTATTGGAATCACTGGAACTTCAGAAAAAAATAGAAATGAAACACTACATGTATAGTACCCAGAAATGAATCTGAAAAATGTTAAGCAATAAATAAAAGTGTAAAAGTAAATACTACAAACAAAAAATACAGAAAAAATACTTTACAACAACCTTATGACGATACCGATAAAGAATTACAATTAAGATATGACCTTACAGGAATCTAAAGTTGATAATTCTGAAAAAGCCAAGATTTTTAAAACGCACTTGAATGCAGATTCTGATGAGCTTATTAGAGGCCAAAAATATATCAATTTGTAGCTAAATAAATTGTCTACAACTTCCCTTTGATTTAAAATTGGTCGACTTTAAAAGATACGTATAAAAAATTGAAAATATTCGATAAATTTGGGCGCTCATTTTCACATATATTATAAATAGAATTATATTGATTACGACCCGTTATTTTTTAAGGTCCTAGTTTTTTAAAATTTCGTATGTAACGTTGAAAGATTCATTTTGTTAATTTTCTTTAAACTTATTAAACTAAACTGAGCAATTTTATTCAATATTATTTATTGTTACTTTAAAATCTTTATTGTGTCAGTAAAGGTAAATCATATTTTATAATAATTTATACAGGGTGTTCCTTTTTTGAGTTCCACCATTGGGATCTCGAGAATCGTAAAAGATACAAGGTCGTTTAAATTAGGACAACGTTGCCACATTAGGAGACCAATTTAATGATGTATTTGTTTTTCCAAAAATATTCATAGGTAACTAGATAAAGCGAAAATTTAAATTTTTGCTGATTTTGTTTTTGGCTTATAACAATTTTAGTTTGCACTTTATTTAGGCACTATTTTGCGTAGAATCACCAGGGGTTCTCAAAATATTTTAACTTGTACTATTTTCTAATTATTGGTACTAACTTTCAATTTTTAAATAGGACTTAAAGTTGTATTTAACTCTGTTAAATGGAGATTTTTTTCTCTTTTTAATGATTTAAAACACATGCATATTAAAATTAAAGTTGACTAGAAAATTATCAAATTATTGGTTTTATTCATTTCGGTTAAATATGCTTTGATATCAAAATCAACAATTCTTTGTTTTAAACATTATTTTGACAGTTAAGTTTATTAAATGGTCAAATGTTTTACCTTCAACCGCCAAACAAAGCTTTATTGTTTTTTTTTAAATATAAATAGCTCTTCTTATAACCCTGCTACTAATTTTATGTCTTAAAAAGCTTAAAATGTTTCCGCGCAGCTCATTCATATCGCCTGGTATGGTTTTGTAAGTATAATTTTTCATTTTTTCCCATAAAAAATAATCTAAGGTAGATAAGTCTGGTGACCGTGCTGGCCAACGTACATTACCATTATTTAAAATAACTTTGTTTTGAAACATTTCTGACACTCTCCACCTTTCTAGCATTATAAGGCGGCGCGCCATCTTGTTGAAACCACACATAATTTAAACGATTAAAACAAATATTATTGTCGATATAATTTGTAAGAAATGTTTTTAAAAATGTTTCGATAGTTTGGCGGTTGAATGTAAAATATTTGAGCATTTAATAGACTGAACTGAAATCTTTATTTAACAGTATTAAACACAACTTGGAGTCTCATTTAAAAATTAAAAATTACTACCAATAACTCAAAAACAGTACAAATTAGAAAAATTTTGAGAACCATTGGTGATTCTCCGTAAAAAATTGCCTCAATAAAGTGTAAACAAAAATTGTATATTTGTTCATTTAAGAAAGTTATAACCCAAAAACAAAATCGGCAAAAATTAAAATTCTCACTTCATCTAGATACCTTAGCATATTTTCGGAAAAACAAATACATCATTAAATGTATCTCCTAATGTGGCAACTTTGCTCTAATTTAACCGACCTTGTATCTTTTATGGTTCTCGAGATCCCCAATGGTGGGGCTAGAAAAATGGACACCCTGTATAGTAGTACAGTAATCGTGCAAAAAAAATTGAGATTTCATCAGATGCGACTTTTTGAAATCTTCTGAATCAGAGTTAAGCATTTTTTTCATATTGGCTGTGTGTATGTGGGTGTGTGCGTATGTTGGTGTGTGAGTGGATAGCCATTTTCTTGTGTCCTCTCTACAGGATAAACGAAAACTCCTAACAACATGAAAATGCATATCTAGAATTCTTTTTATAACATCTGGAACTATATAGTTTTTGGGTAAAATCGGTGAACCAAAAGTGTAAATCATTTTTAGTTATTTTGCACCTATTTCCTAGATAATAAATATTTTAAAAAAGTAAAAAAATAAAGTTGCTGAAAATTGTAATAGCAATATTACAATTTTTATCTAAGACATTTTTTATTGGGTTAGGTTTTTTTTTGTTTCGGGAAGGTCGAGTGGAGAACACCTCAATTTTCTTTTCCATTTACAAAAAAGTCATATTTTTACAAATTCTCAAAAAAATTATTCATACATAAAAAGGAAAGGCAAAGAAATTAATATTGTTATTACGGTTATGGTGGGTATTAAAAAAACAAAAGCTATAGTCGACTAAGCAGGAAATAGAAATAAATTTTAAGAGCTGCCAAATGGGAAATAAATTTTAAACAACAAACGATTTTCATTATAAATTATAGCCATGTGGCATTATTTTCTCCTCATCCTGTGAAGGTTTTAAAAAGATTTGATTAAATTAGATCATTTGGTCATTCCAAAAATATAATATTTTAATATGAGAGGTAAAGGATAAGAAGCGAATATTTACATACAAGTGATAATAATTTAATAGAAAAAGATCATAAAATATAGAATTATTCAAACTTAATAGCCGGTTCTAGGACAAAATATCGCCGGATAAAATGTCGCATACAAAATGTCGCGAGGACAAAATGTAGCCGGACAAAATATCGCCAAACAAAAAGTTCCCGGACAAATCGTCGCTGGACATAATATTTCAGGCGACTATTTGTTCGGCAACAGTTAGTCCGTCCCACGGTCGTATATACAGGTCTGGAAACTCTGTTGTTTGACATGAGTCTCTTACGTGTCGTCAAACTTGTAGTCCCTTGCTCAGCTAGCAGGTGGCGCATGGATCGAAGTATGTTGTCAGGATTAGGCGCCTTATACAAAGATTGATTGATAATAACCGCACATTTTAAGTGAAATACTTTACTCAAATGTTACATAACACATACATGATAAAATCTCAAAAATACAATAAGCAAAATTTTATGCCAGTTGCCAGAGAACATCCCTCAACTCATGCGCCACCCGTAACGTCTTTTGGTACTACCGACAGTCGACGCTTAGCGGACTCACTTCTCACATAGGAAACAGCCTCGAGTTTCCAGACCTGTGTATACGACCGTTGTCCAGCCACATTTTGTTCTGCCGACATTTTGTCCGCACCATTTAGTCCGGCCGCCACACACACACACATACGTATACTCTTTTTGCATCATACAACTCTATCTTAAACATCTTACTGGAGAAAGTAAAAAGTTAACTAAAAGCACAACCAGAAATTTCCCTATAATTTTGCATACGTTATTATTTCAAGCAATTAATTTTCATAACATTGTACATGTAAACTGGATAATTAATACTAATAAACAAGTTTTGCAACTGACTATTCCTGTGTGAATGAAAATGTGTGCAAAGTGTGGGAATGTAATGATGATGACTATATTTTTCTATGAGTTATGATTTCATATTATATTACAAATAATTTTTCCTAACGTCGAGTAATGCGATACGCGGTGTGGGATTTATTCTATATTTTGTCATGCTAATAATAGTAAACTAATATTTACCTTGTAAAATCTAAAATCTTTCAAGTAGACTAAATAATTATAATTTTTTTTCTTCTTATAGAGTTTAGTTAAAATATTATTTAAACTCTTCAGTAGTTTTTCATAATTAATTGTACAGACCCATCAAAAATGGTAAATAACCACGTGACCGCATAGGTAGGCAACCCAAACGACATTTGGTATTTTAATGTTGCTTATCATCTGCAACCAATTACATATTTTGATCATTGGCATTCGTTGTTATTGACAGTGAGAGTTTATTTACGTTTTACCTATATATTTAAGGAGTGTAATGTTCATAAGATTTGTTTTAAATAAACCCTTAACGCTTTACTATTGGGACTTACAGGTTTCGTTGGTGGCGCTGTTAACTTATCAATATGGCCGCCGCTGGTTACATTTAAACATTTGTGAAGAGGCGCATAGTATTATTTTCGACATTTTTTAAAATTATAAACAATGTTAACTGTTCACGCAACGTTTTATACATTTATTTTTAAGTTCATTATATTTAATGTTCCTTTTGACGTGACATTTTTAACCACAGGATGTCAAATTTTTAGTACACTTAAAATCCGCCAAGTGTCGCATGCTATTCTGTAAGTCCCAATAGTGTCAATGATTGATTGCGTTTTACCAACTCGTGTTGGTTGGGTGGCATAACTACAAGTGACGTGGTTATCACTCATTTCTGACTTCTCCGTATATTATTTGCTTCGATTCATTCAAAATTATGTCATCATTGATTGAAAAAAATAGATTTTAGCCTAAAATCTTTTCAAAGAATATTTAATATTAGTACATCAAACTGACTACTAACCGATGCGATCAATGGCGCCTGTATTTATATCTCGACTCTCATTGGTTAAAAAGCTCGTTGCATAATGATAAGTTGTTTAATCAAAAACCTCATAATAAAACCGGAATTAAAATAATTAATTTAAATATTGTCGTACAAAAAATTAAAATCAATACTTACATTACACAGTAGCATTTTGCGCAAATAATTTGTTAAATCACCCACCTGAAATAAAACAAAAATTATGTTAAAAATAATTACGACTTAAATTACGATCTTATTTAAGGATTGCAACAAATTTATTCAAGTATTACTTTATATTAGCGTTTTTATAAAATTTTAATGTAGACACTAGAAGCTTTACTCTGAATAGTCTGGATGAAATAACCTGAATATCTTTCAGATGGTTTAAGCTAGATGGAGTACTATATCTTTTTCAGATTTTCATGAATCTTTCAGTTTAAATCTTTAGAAAAGCAAGTCTAGTGAAGATTTTATATTACTACGAAATTTTAAACGCGATAATCACTAAAACTTTTATTTCATCGCTTACAGCTTATACGAGAGAGCCTCGACAGGTCGATGTTCAGTAAGGGTTCATATTACGTAACTGGTGTAAACCGTGCCCAACCGATATCCTTTTTTACTTTTTAAAGAAAATATTTGATACAAAACAAAATTCACTGGCTTATCCCATTTTTATTTGGCCGAAATAAAAACAAAATCATTATTGAGACTTTTCCTGCATATTATTTCCCAAAATAGAACTTATTTTTAAGGTTCGCCGCTAACATTTGCTTTAAAAATATCAAATAATCACTTTTACTTTTATATTTATAAATTACCCCCCTGAAATGGGTAATTATACATTCATTCTGGAAACATTACAAATGACGCTACTTATTAAGGGAATTTACTTTTTATTTTTATAGATTGACTCATATTTATCATTTTAATGCTAGGTAATTACATAAATGTTGCCTAATACTTTATCCCAGGAAGTTTCATGGGTGTAAAGAATATATGTGTTTATTGAAGGCACGCAAAATGGGAATTAGGGCACATTCATTGGCAGCATGAAATAGTCATGTCTGGAGTAAAGTCTGCATATGGAATAACGCTCTATAAAACCGTATAAATTACCTGGGAACTCGTTATTCCCGTGAAACAATTAAACCGTATACTTGGCTGTAATGAAACGCGATATTATCTCAAGAAAACGAAACTTTATTACTTTATGGAAAATACATAAATTCATAAATATTAAATTGTTTCATCACGAAACGATCCCCTGGTTTTACCCGATACATTCTAAAACTACTTTTTCATGTACGTGCAAATTGCCAATTTAACCGTAAAACTTCAAGTACCAAGTATATAAACAAGTAAGTTATTTTTTATAAACTACTTGTCAACTTCCTACTTTTATAACACAAATTATTCATCAAATAATTTATTTCTTTTTATACAACTTTTTTTGTCATTTTAATAAATTAACCACATATTAGTGCTTCATTTATCTAATTTCATTTGTCATTTAAATTTATTTTTCTTTCTAAATTCAAACAAAACGACTTAATAAATATTGAGATCAACATATTTAAAGTGTAGCTCAGCTGCTAAGTGCAAGATCGTAAGTTTGCGCCCCAAAATATGCAAAATATTTGTTTAAATGTCCACTACTGTCCCAACTCCCCAACTCGCCTTGCCAGCGTGGGGTTTCATGCCTTAAAAACCTTCTCCGGTCGGAAGATAGATGAGAGATCATAGAAATCATGGTACTGCAGAGGTTCGGAATCCACGCTAAACTGTAGGTCCACCTGCAATATAAGTTGCCAGCATTACAGGTAGAGAAGAGGCTACGCGCAGGGGTGACGTTCTAAGCTGACGACGATCGCTGGGTGGATCAAGTAGCTTAGTGATCATGTTACCGATCCCAATCCCAGAAAAAGGAGGAGGGTTCTGGAATCATGTTAGCACCCTAGCACAGGCCTTATCATCCTTCTAATTTTTCTTTATAGGGTGCCGTTTATTAACGAAGAATGGCTATCATCCAGGCAAAGCGAGTTTTGGACGTTGCTGCTCTGAATAATTTGATAAAGCTACAATAAAACCATTCCCGTAGGTGTTTCAGTCAGAATGTTCTTCTTCTGCCTAGTGATCTTTCTCTATTTATTTTTCATTGTGTTATCAACCTTAAAACCTCATACTTCCTGCCTCGCATGCTCTAACTTTCTTTATTGAAATTTGAACGTTAGTTCTGTTTCTTTTTCTACTCGCTTTAGATCCTAAAGCGAGTTAATGTAAACTTTCTTTTAATCATCGGGGATTTTGCCTTCTTAAAGGCACCTATTTAATAGTACCAACGTTTAGTACTTCTTAATAGGTGCCCTAAAGAAGGAAAAATCTCCGATGATTAAAAAAAAGTTTACATTCACTCGCTGAGGCACCTGTTTAGTACTTCTAAATAGGTGCTTCAAACAAGGAAAAATCCCCGATGATTAAAAGAAATTTTACATTAACAACTATGGACCCACAAATAAAGTACCCATATTCTGTTCAAGGCAGCTGTTAAAAAAGTAAAAATTGTCATTATGATTGCCAACATCGGATCGGCATGAGAAAAAGAAGAAGAATTCTACAAACCCTTCACAAAAATCATAATTAATCGAGTGAACAATAACCTTTTATGAGCCTATATAACTTATACATTATCTTGCTCAATTGAGCGCTTGTGGATTATCGCCGTGGAAACCTGCACAGTATTGCGGCAAAAAACATCTCGTGATACCTAAAAATTATCCGCCATATTTGCGAACATACTATCCTTACGTTAAATTTCAAGAAAATTTAATTACTTACAAAACCCACATTATAGGGGCCAATCAGGGTGACACAGTATCGCCCAAAACTCTTGAGAAGCATAGATAAAAAATATATAAGTTTCCTTTACAGACGTGATTGTGTTGATCTATTAAAACGAGAATCAGCTCGATTAAATAAGATTGGACAATATTTTTTTGACTCCTGACCAATACAAACTTGAGGTCGTTAAGGAATAGGTATATCTAGTATATTCGATCAAGCTTGGAGCAAAAATTAAATTGCTAAAATTTTAAGAGGAATCAAATTGATCTGGGCAGCTTTCGGCAAACTCACACATCCTGAAGGAACCGAAATTAGCTCAAAATCTTAAGCGCATGTTTTACATCTTTTCGGTTACAATTAACGAACTAGAATATGCAAAACCACGAGATCATTATAATAGGAGAACTTAACTGAGGAGTGGATAGTGAAGAAAACGATACGGTGGTTGGTAGACACGGCGAAGAAATACATAACAATAATGGAGCCAGATCAATTGAGACGTGCAGATTACATAGGTATAGGATCAACAACACATTCTTTAAGCACAAGCAACAAATAAAAGAGGAAACAAATAAAAGATGGAAATATATATGTAAAAGAATATACAATACGCTGGGTTTTAAAAAATCTACAGAAGCCTGGAGAGTAATACAACTACTAGAAGCAAAACCAGGCACCGGATATACCACCAAAAACTGGGCCAAACACTATAAAGTGTTTTTAGAGGAAGATAAAGAACGATACAAGGAAAAATAACTAACAGAAAACATATATCACACAACACAAAAAATAAATATAGAAAACGTTCGAAAAGCTTTAAAAAAGTAAAGAAATGGAAAAGCATCTGGCCCGGAAGGAGTGAAGGCAGAGCTAAAGAAATATGGAGGAAATAAACTGACCCAGATGCTAACAAAGATATTTTAAAAAATAGAAAAGGGAGTTGAAAAATCGTTGGAATGGAACACAGCATATCTATATTCTATACATAAAAAGAGAGACAAAAGAACTGTGGAGATTACCAAGGACTTAGTGTGATACCTTCTATAGCAAGGATATTTGGAATAATAGTTAAAATTTAAATACAAGAAAATATGAAGCACTTTGGAGAGAAACAATGTAGTTTAAGAATCCCAACGCTCCTGTTTGGATAACACATTCTTTATAGAACAAATTATAGAAAAGAAAAAAGAAGAGAAAAACACCCATGTCACATTTATTGATTTAGAAAAGGTCTACGAAGGTCTACGATAGCGTACCAAGGAAAGGGATTTGGCCGGCAATGAGGAGACTACAAATGCCAGTAAAATAGATAAATGTGGTAAAGAGGTTGTACACACGTAATAGGGCAAAAATTAGGATTGGAAATCTATTTTCGCAGAACATAGGAATTTATAAAGGATTTAAGCAGGGATGCACTGTTACACAACCAATATGCAATGTATATACTCGTATAAACAAAATAATAGTAAAATGGAGACCAAAATGTGAGGGAAGAGGTATAAAAGTGAGAAACAAAGAGCTGCAAACACATCTGTTTGCGGACGACGACAAAGTGTTATTTTCGAAAACAAGGCGAGATATGGAATTTTTGATTGGGATGCTGAAAAAGTCTTTAAAACAGCAGGAATCAAAATAAATTTTAACAAGTCTGAATACATGTGTGTAGGAGAGAAAGAAGATGAAACACTTAAATGTACACACCATTGGACACTGTTATACTGTTAAGTATCTGGGCATAATGCTAACAAGTAGGGGCTCGATAGAAGAAGATATGAACAACAGAGTTGTTTGAAACGTAGCAGCAAGAGCCTTACATAAAGTTATATAAAGCAAAGAGCTAACAAAGCAAACAAAGAAACATATATATGATAGCCTTGTACAAAGTATAGCCTTGTATGGAGAAGAAACATGACCGATAATGGCAAAGATTAGAGACAAAATTAGAACCGTCGAGCTGGACTATCTGAGAAGAAGTTTTCCAATAACTAGAGAGCACAAATAAGAAACGGAAAAAATATGGCAAGAAATGGGAATAAAATCATCAATCACAATAAACCTAGAAAATCGACAATTAAGGTGGTACGGACATGTAGAGAGAATTTCAGAGCAAAGATGGTCAAAATCCATACTATACTTCGGTGGGAACCAGAAGGCAAAAGATGACGGGGACGACCAGCCTTCAGATGGAAAACACATATAAAAAAGGTGATAAAAAAGGGACCCAAAACGCAGAGAATACTATTGAAGCTGAAGACGATAAACCCATAAGGGAAAAGTCGAAGAAAAAGAAGAAAATGCAAAAATTATAAAAATTAGGGTTTGCCAAAAAGCAATGGTAATCATTAACAGGTCTTCACATATAATAAACTCGACCAATCAGCGGTAGTACAATCTCTATGAGACAGAATAAATTTAAAATAAGTGAGCTATGGTGTTATAGAAGAATGCTACGTGTATCTAGGACATCTCATACTACTAATGAAGAAATACTGAGAAGAATGTGCCCAGACCGTATACTACCAGCTACTATCAAAAAAAGTAAACTGTCTTACTTCAGCCATGTAATTCGAGGTCCCAAATACGAGCTGCTTAAATTGGTAATCGAAGGCAAAGTAGAGGGAACTCCGAGTAGAGAAACTATTCAAAATCGCGGCAGACCGAGAGTCATGCCGCCAGATGATCGACATGGTAATCGCCAACGCTTGAAACCGAGCACGGCACGCAAAGAAGAAGAAGCAAGACCAGTTTTATTAAATAGAATTACTAATTGGGACAGTTTTAGATTGGGACAAGGCAGTAAAATTAATTAAAAGTGCCATTAAAGAGTAGCGCGCAACTAGATAAAGCGGTGGAGCAACTAGTGACGAAAATACAACGTGCAGCTTGGAACAAAACGCCCACGATGGCAGGGAATACAGTTAGTGGAAATTATACTACAGAAGTGTGTGAGCTAGTAAATAAAAAATGCCGATTAAGATTGAAGTTGCACCAGATACGTGGCCATGGAGATAAAAAAGTGCTTAAGCAAAAGTTGCAACAACTTTAACTCTTTGACTGCTAAAGGCGTATATAACCGTTTTTCATACATAATTTAAATATATACGTTTTTCATACATATTAAAAAATATGAGGGAGCCTATTAGTTACGCCTTTGAAAAATTAAAATTGTTTCGGAGAAATGGCGTAGTCGGTAGGATTGTTGTGACGAAAAGCGAATAAAAATCTTCCAAATTCATTCACGACTTTTGTAAATATAAATAAATACATGAAAGCATTTCAATACGCCTTTAGCAGTCAAAGGGTGAAAGACTAATAGCAAAACGTTATCTTAGCAAACTCTTTGCTGGTAAAGATGTCGAAGACACTGTTTGGAGAACCACAAAAAAGTAAACGACCTATTAAAAAAATGTATCTCAATAAAAATCTGGACCAAATTGAAACCAAAAAAAGCTCTAATTTTAGAATTTGGAATGTTCATTGAATTTATCAAAAAGCAGGCATTTTTTTTTAGTTTTAAACCAAATATAATAATTTTTTACAAAAATATGTCGTTGGAAATGATCAAATTTCAAGAATGTTATTTAAAACCACCCTGCTTGGGTGGTACAAAAAGACACACCTAGTTTATCACAAAAATTAATTAAAGAACGTTGCTACTAGTAAAAATATATTCTGCACATTGGCTCGTGGAAAGCAGCTCTTTACAGCTTTCATTTCTACCATTAATCATTTTTATCCCTTCATAGAAAGTTGGACATTTCTTTAAACTTCTTTAATATATAAAAATATTTTTTTTTAATAAAAAATAATTTTATTTTAATTATTAGTGTAAACGAATCTCTTTTAAAAAAAAAAGTTTGATATTACTTCTAATAATTATCCATAAATATAATTGAATTATCGCATGAGGACGTAAACTATTTCAAACGCAACTGCAAAAATAAGAAGAAAAAAAAAACAATTATAACTTCTGTGTGGGTAATTTAATATTGTCTTGAAAAGTAAATGTTGAAATCAATATTCTCCCGCATGT
>JARJDX010116605.1:0-13250 GCA_030264735.1 Gymnusa sp. GC000175 | reverse complement strand
GTAAAACACTAACCAACATTTGTTCTCAACACAACAATAAACAACACATTCTTTAAGCACAAATCATAACACATAATAACTTTGCGGAACTCAAGAAAATACCATCGTCTAGAACACCTTAAACAGAGCGATCCATCCAAGCCAAATCACAGACTTGCATAACCTAACATCTGCAACTAATAAAACTGACCACTTTTTAGTCTTGGAGAAACTATGCAGGCATTACAAAAGAAGAAAACAAGAAAACAATACCCTGACTGACACTAAAATTAACATCAAATTTCTAAAAACAGAATCAACAAAAAAACTGTATCAAGATAGACTGGAAGGTATCACAATAAAACTATCACACAAAAAATGGTGCTAACCTAAAATAAAAAAGCTGGCTAAAGAAAGATATATTTATGCTACTCGAATAACAAACAACAAGCGACAAGCTGCAATATTATAGAATCGTCAGGAGAAAAAAAAACGAAGGCATTAGAAAGTTGAAAAGACGGTACTGGGAAAAATTTTCGTCAGACATAGGGCACGACCAATTCGGCAGCCAATGATAAATATAGAAATGATCAGAAAAAGATCATTTTGAAAGAAATGAGTACAAAGAGATACTGCTAAATGAAAATTGAAATAAAAATTATTTTGAACAAAATTACAGGGGAGGACGGTCAAATTTTGCAAGCGATGAACAACCAGAAGAAGCAGCACAACTAAAACACTTACTAAACTGAAAAATCGAAAGACAGATGGGCTGGAATTAACAACGAACTCCTAAAATAGAGAGGTCGAGGACCAATAAAGAAAATTCATCCATTTATTCTAAAAACAGCAAAGGCTTTAGATGCGTCTAAAGCCTTGACCACCAAGTCGGTGGTCGCAAAGGTAAGAGCGCTTACTTTAATTTTCGGTCGTAATATCGTCCCACCAGACAGGCTGTGCGTGCTATGGTGGATAAACTCGAGTGAACATATTCACTATTAAATGTTCCTGTGCCAGTAAGACAACGCACCGATCAAAGACCGAAAATATAGCAGGAGTAAGCGCTTTATTTCAAGAAGAGTCAAATCAGTTGATTCCACGCCATTCACAGAAATTGGGCATCTCTCAAACCACATTGTGGCGAATTTTGCGTAAAGATCTTGGCCTATACCCTTACAAGATCAAATTTATTCAAGAACTGAAGCCTTTTGATCATTTGAAGTACCTAAACTTTTCAGATTGGGCTTAATATAAGTTTGAAAAAAATAATGAATTTTATCGAAAAATCATGTTCAGCCATAATGCTCATTTCTGGTCTAATGGCTTTGTCAAAATATTCGTTTTTGGTCAGCAACAAACCCACAGTGTTTCTTTGCATTCACAAAAAGTGACCAAGTGGTGTGGATTTTATGACGGGGGTGTGATTGGACCGTATATTTTCGTCGATGAAAATGCTCCCCATGTTACGATAAATAGAAATCGCTATCGTGCCAGGTTGGAAGACCATTTTTGGCCAGAATTGGATGGACTTGACATCAGTGATATGTGGTTCCAACAAGATGGTGACACATGCCACACAGCTGGTCAAACAATTGATCTATTGAAGAAGAAGTTAGGTAATTGTGTAATCTCGCTCATGCGATTTAACGCCGTTGGATTTCTTCTTATGGGGTTACGTTAAGTCGTTGGTTTAGGCCAACGTTAGAGGAGCTCAGAAACAATATCAAACGCGAAATTGGCAACATTCCGGCCGATATGTGTAAAAGAGTGATGGAGAGTTGGCTCCAAAAAATCGATCGCTGCAAACGTGCTCGCGGTGGTCATATGAATAAAATAAAATTCCATTATTAAATGTAACATGTGTATTGCATCTGAAATAAACTTTAGCTATATATCCTAATTATTCTGTGTTTTATTTAAATACAAAATTGTTATGTCTCTATTGAAAAACCGTTTAGAAAAGGCCATAGTATATGTAAAATCAGCGGACATCTGTCGAACTTACAAAGGCTTTCGACAGAGTCAAACTTCACGACGTCATTAACACAATCAAGAAAAATGGCACCGCAGATAATATGGTAAGTATCATTATAGAGTTAAACATTAGAAAAACCACACATCTATCGCTGGATCAAAAACTTACCGACTCAGTCAGAACTCCGACAGAAATAAAACTAGGAGTTATCTACTGACAACTGAAATATATATTGATCAGTATATCTGGCATGTAAAAATATTTTTTCAATAAAATTTCAAATTCAATTCAAATTTTGCATTATAGGCGCAAAAATATTTTTTTAGAAATTAAACAGTACTTTGCTTCAAGATGGCGCTACTATTACCACTTTCAAGTGGGAGATACATGTGCGCACCTATTAGTTGTCAGCCAGCTAAACTTGGTCAAGCCTTATATAGTATGCTACGTTGACGATGCAGATATTATAGCCGACACTGAAACAACCTAAAACGACTTCTTTCTGTGTTCATCTAAAAATCTAAGGACTTGAACATGAAGATCTCAATATCAAAAACGATGTCAATGGTTTTAGCCAAAAACCCGGCCCGATGTGTGCTGGTTGTAGCAGATAAGCCACTAGAATAAGTTGCAGAATTTAGATACCAAGACACAACAATCACATCATACCAGGATTACAGGTGCCATAACCTAATTTTTAACAGCAAATACGTGCAACAGAAATGAGGGTGCTTAGTACTATAACCAAAAATACGCCAAGAGACTGAAAAAAAAACAAAGATATTAACATTTGCAATAAATGGTGTAGAGAAAGAAGACGAGCCCAAAATAAGCCCATGGGGTGAATGTGAAGAAATGCCAAACACACGCAGTGGACCACCGAAACGAAGGCAAGAATTCTGAAACTCAATATCGACAGAAACGTAGCACAGATGGGAAATACACACCACAGTCCTAACATATGATATAGAACAAAAAAAAAGTTTTTTTTCGATAAAAAGTAAAATATTTTAAAAAACTTCAATTAGAAAAAATTGAAAAAAATTTGATTTTTCAAAAAATCGTTATTTAGCCAAAATTGGCAAAACTTCAAATCGATCTGAAACAATATTCGAAACTTATCTGGCTTCCGAATGGTGTTGATATTTTATTTAATTTGCATTTTCGCAAAAATAAAATTAAAAAAAAGTCATATACAAGTTTTGGTTTTGACCACACGTAACGTTTTGTTAATCGTAGTATTTTTGCCTTGGGACACTTGACCACACACCAACCAGAATTTCTCTATAGAAAATTGATTTAAATTTTTGATGTAATCCTTGAGTATGATCTCCAACAGAATTTTTATTAAGTCGGTCATTAGACTAATAGTCTACATCCGATACAATTGGTAGTGTTTTGCTTTTTGTTATTAGGTTTAGAACAAATAGAAACTCCAGCCATTATTAAAATGTGTATTTTAATTTAAAAAAGGACATTGTTAATTAGGTTAGGCTAATAATTTCAAAATTTTCAAATGTATGAGAAGTTTTATTATTTTTTAAATTAATAATCTTACTTTTCAGCATATCTGGTCCTTTATCGTGGTATAACTATAAGAAAAATTATAGTAAATCACCTTTTTCTATTACTAGTGATTATGATGCAAATTAATTTCATTATTTCTCATCATAAATAAACTGATACATCACTAACACTGCAAAAATTCATTACTTATCCCATAATGGATATTCTACCAATAATTGTCCCAATTATCAAATTTTAATAAATTTATTTTCGTTAAAGTTATCAATTTCAGTAAATGTTTATTGCATATTTTTATTATTCTTAACCGAAGCAATCACAACTTTACAATATAAATATCTTTAAAACCAACAATATTTTTATCTCTAAACGTACATTTAATTAAAATTTATCAACGGCTTTAAAATTTTCATAACCGTACTATAATTTTACTGCATTTTATTTTCAATTTGAGATCGTTTTAAGATATAGTAGCGAAATCTATAAAAATAAAACATAAAATTTTAATTTCCTTTGTGTAAAATAATATTTAAATTAAGTTATATGCATTGTTTAATGCATAAAAAATTGAGACAATAACTAATTTTCATATTTACTCTGCAATTATTTTAATTATGTAATATGTAATTAATATGTAAATGAAACCTTTGATTGTATAAAATATTTAATAAATGAAATTTCAAACTCAATATATATATTTTATTTCAATTTCAAATTCTTGTATATGTTTCATTACGATAGACTGAATGGAAACTACATAAAAATTTCATGAGTTCCAACATTAAAATTCGAATTTGTAAGTGAAGCAAATTACAGTCTCGCAGTTTATTATGATTTTATAGTAAATTGAAATGTATAAATAGATTGAAATGCGTATTTCATTTTTATTTAACAACAATTTTATTTTATTTATATCCCTTTAACAGCGTTTGTTAAACTGAAAATTTAATTTATTTTTATAGGGGAAGTTTGAAAATTGGTTTACAAGCTTAATTTAATTTTTAAAAGTTTTTGTAAAGCAATTACAAAATGTTATGGCATTTGGAATAGGTCGTATTTTAGTGTAAAATTTATTCGAAGAAATTTAAATAGCATGGTTAAGGGATGTGGGCTTTTGTAGGGCAGTTATTATCGTTACTTACGACATGTTAAAATTGCCTATATATTTCCTAAATGTGGCTGCCGGGGGTGATTTAATATTTAAGAAGGACTAAAATGTTTACTACACTTTGCAAAAGAATAATACAAGGAATATACAACGAATTTCCTGCAGCAGAATTACCATACGGATAACTTAATTACTTCATTAATTTCGTTAAAATTCCACGCATGTTAAAAGCTTTAGGTGCATAAAAAGCTAGATGTGTATGTAAATTGGCGCGATAAAGTCCTCCTTTTTATTTCGGGTTTAATTTACCTAAATTATGTGACGGTATAAAGCAATAAAAAATAAATTTTATGTAATACATATTCAGGAACTCTTGCAAATTTTCATTGCGAAGGCCAAAAAATATTTTCATTAATGCCCCACAATAAAGTGTAATATACTCATAACATAATGCGGGGGTGGTTTTGTTTGGAAGATTAATTCAACCCAAATTCAAGTGAAAAATCGATACAAGGGTCCGTTTTTTATTACGACAGGCGCTGCAAGATTAAGTCATTATTCATCACATTGCATACGAAAATTAATTAAAACCGTGCGTAATATGAGCTGCGGGGAATAAAATCTATAAAGCTCCAACGTCCGTGATTACATTATCACTGTGATCCCATTAAACACATAATAATAATTTTCATCACATAAAATAAATCATATAAACTACACGTGCATTTCTTTCACCACGAAATTATAATGTATAATCATGCCCTACTTTTTAAACTTCCTTTCGGATGAGTTGGAAGGTGAATCGCTCCTTCGAATTTCAATCTAAGTATTGACATTGTATTTTTGATGTGACCCAGTAAAGTTTCAAGCCTCTGGGCACTGAGAATAAATACAAAAAGGAACTTTTTTTTAGAGCGCAAAACATATTTATTTAGGTTTATATTATTTGAACTTTCAAAATATTGCAGGGATTTATAGGAAGAAATGTTTGCAGACTTTCATTGGGTTTTTAATTTAAACGCTTTTTGCGTTATTGATGTTAACACAATACTTATTGGCACATATCCTTGCTGAAACTGACAAATTTCGTTGGCATCAAATTCTTAACTTGTGTTTTCTATGTATTTCTCAAGCCAAAAAATTTTTGATGAGTAATTTTTATTGCTGGACTGGAAAATTATTTGATCTTGAAAATAAAAGGAAATCCTTAAATTTGTAATAATATTGTAACAATTTTAAGATTTTTATTTATAGAATTGCTTGCATAATTAATTATTTTGGTGAATTTTACTTTTTAGGAAGGTTTTAAAATTATTTGCACAATAACACCGGAAGAAATATTTAGGACCGCAGCAGACCGATCCGCATACCAACAGCTAATGGAAATGACAACAGCCAACGTCTGAAAACAGATTCGGCACCAGAAGAAGAAAAAGAAGATCTAAGAAATACTCCTATTTATTACGCAGCCTCATTTCTGCCTGTAACTTACATTACAGTTTGCGTGGATTTAGAACCACTGAAATAATTTCTTATCTGTTCCTGACCAGAGATGGGTATCACATTCATTTTGGGCTTACTACTACATTAAAACTACTAAAACAGAGAAGAAGATCAAACAATCCATGTGAAAATAGAGAGTTGTGCAAATTAATTTATAAGGGAACTCGAAAAGACTTAAGATTTAGAACAGCCAGCTAATAAAGAAAGTAATGGAAGATAACTCAAATATAAAGGTCCCTAGACAGAAGAGAAAAGAAAATTTTGATAAAAATAAAAACCAGAAAGCACAATTGATTGCAGACAAACAGAAAATTATCCATTTAATTAAGAGATTCAATAGAAATTAAAGTACTTGCTTCATTTAAAAAGGCTCCAAGTATTCACTATTCATACCAATTTTGGAGTGTAAATTATTTGGTAGACGTAGAGTCTTTAGTCTGAAAAATTTTTACACTTGGTTTTCTTAAGCAGTATTGAAGAATACTCAGCAGTTGAAAACGAGATAATAATAGTGATGCCAGTGACTATCTACATTGAAAAAAATCTACTAAAAGAAAAACTCTGCAGGTCATCTCAACCAAAACCAAAAACAGATTGATACAAAATTTAAAACTTCTATAGGTTTGCTAGGGAGAAATTTGCGAAATAGGGAGAAAGATCAGAAACATGGTGTTTAACGTAATACATGAAAAGAAAAACAGAGGCAACTGAAATGGAAGCAGAACAAAGTAAATGAATATCTCACCTAGAAAGAATTAGAAATATAGATCTAAAACAGTAAATGGGAATTTAAGGAACAATTACAAGTAATAATAAAAAAAAACTACTAAGACGGTATAAACACGTAAATAGAATGACAGAAGTAGGGTAAAACCACAAAAAAACTGGACGGAAGAAGTTAAAAATTACAAGAAACCAACTGATAGAGATTGTGAAACAACAGTTCACACTGGAAAACCAGTTTTGGTACAAAAGGTAGCCTTAAAATAAATCTCTAAAAAACAAAGATTATGAGCCCAGACAACATCTAAGTCACTATAGATAACCACGTAATCCAAGTAGTAAAAGAAAACATATACCTAGGACATAACATCAGGCTAGGCAATAACAACCAGACAGCCGAGATAAGGAGAAGAATATATCTAAAACGGAAAGTATATGATGCCTGCGCAATGCCAGTCATATTGTACAGGATCGAGACAATCACCCTGACAAAGAAACGTGCACAGCACCTACGAGTTTATCAGCGTGCTAGGCGCGTGCGATGCTGGGAATTAGCTTAAGGGACAGCCAATGAAACGACGACATCAGGAAGAGAAGGAAGAGTAAGCGATGTCGTAGAAGAAACTGCTAAAAGTAAGTGAAAATGGGCGGGGTATGTCGCGCAAAATAATGTTAAATGGTCAAAGATTGTTATGCATCGGCAGACCTATGTTAAAATAGCGAGACGACATACAAAGGCAAGCGGGAAAGAACTGGAATCTCCCAGCACAAAACAGGTCAGCATGGAAAGAAATGGAACAGGCTTATGTCTAGGAGTGGACCAATGCAGGCTGATAATGATGATAATGATTATGTTGTCACTCTTTGTTGGTAAACTAGTTTGTAGTTCACCATTGGTCCTCACTCTTTCCTCCGTTGGCTCTAAATCACCCACATCACTATTATCGTTATACTTTTGGCCTTCTTCTTAAGATAGCTTCCAGAATTGTCAACCGTATATTGACACCATCGCCTTACATTGACTAAATTGGTAAAATGTGAAGTTTGAGCAATAATTAAGATCGAATATAATGTTGTTGCTTGGAAAGATTTTGAATCTAATTTCTGTCGTCAGACTGTTGGTTTGCCTCTTGGTACTTAAACTTATTCTTACTTCCAATGTTTTTACCAATTACAGTTCTTATTCTTGTTGCCATTACGGTCCGTTGAGGACTTTGGCCTTCTGTTTAATGAGGTTCGCTCATTTGGTTCGGTCCTTCGCAGTCCTCTTTTAATTTGACACTCCGAGTATTGTGGCATTGTTCCCCACGCTGTCTTGTCACCAGCTTCATGGTCTGCCCCTTGGTCTGCGCACCCCTACTCTGGCCTCTAGTACTCTCCTGGGATGCCTTTTTTCTTTCATTCGGCTAACATGCCCCGCATATCTAAGCCTTCCGCACTTGATCTTTGCCACCAGGTCTGGTTCGTCGTCTAACTGGCAAAGTTTGTGGTTCATAAGTCTCCACAGCCCATTTTCACTTATCGATCCAAATATCTTCTGTAGCACTTTCCTTTTAAAGCGGTTTATCTGCTGTTCGTGCGTGTTGCTGAGGGTCCAGTTTTCGCTACCATACATCACTTCGGGTCTTATAAGTGTCTTATGGAATATTAATTTTGTTTTGCGGAAAAGATCTTTACTGCGGAGGATTTGGTGTAGGCTATACAGGCATCTATTTCTTCGTTGGATACGCGTTGTAACTTCCTCCGACTCTTGCGCTTATTTCATTCAATATCTCTCGATGTGAGCAATTTTTATTGTTACACATCTTTTAACACACATTTCCTTTGTTTCTTTTTCAAGCAGATTAAAAATTTTGTCATTCAAATTTTTTATTCGAGCATACTGAACAGGAAATGATGGGTGCAGATTTTAATAGATCGCCTACTATTAAAATTTTGATGCCTTGAACATTCTCTAATGCTGGATACAAAAAAGTTAGAGATGAAACATCTGCCTGATTTTAAGCCGCAAGCAAATATCAATATAAAGGAACATTATAGTAAAATGGCGCCAAAGAGAAAAATGTTCGTGTAAACAACTTTAAAACGATGGCGAAATACCCATGAAAAACAGAAAATAACTGGATTGTTAGATTTTTTGACTTGAATCGATGTAAATCCAAAAGAATGAAAAATTTACAGGAAATGACTGGATCCAAATCGGTAAAAAATGTGTCATAGAAAATACTTACCATTGTAGAATTCATGAATGTAGAGACTCAAGAAAAAAAAATAAGAAGACTTAGTTGTGCACTGTATGAAAAAGTTTTTGGAAAAATACTTCAATAAGTTCAAATATTAAAGTAAAAATTCTAGTGAATATAGAACTAATTCTAATACATAAAATGTATAGTCAATTCATGCTAAGCGATACCCTATCTAGAGGAGAACTTTAAACTAGACCCAAATAGGGTCACAAACTATTTTACATTTTTAGGTAGTTTTTTTATGCTCCTGTTTTTTAAAGACAACTACCCATTCGCCCAGAAAATTAGCTTCATTTTTTTGTAATAAAATAAATTTTTACAAACAAAAGTGGAAAATTTAAAACAAAAAATGAAAAAATCCGTTTTTACCGCATTTAAACAAAGTGGGGGCAATCACGATTGACACATGCGTTATTAATCAGAAAATACAGGTACTAAAAGGTAGTCTCATCCTGACAGCCACTCACATGATTAAATTTCTGCGGAAACATACAAAAAATTTATTTAAAAAGTAATTTCTGCGACAGCTAGACAGGTCACCTGCATCGGGAAAAATGCACGTGCATCGCGCATAACTTGAATGATGGCGAGCGAGCTTTGGCAGTTTTATGCGATGCGAATTTTCCATTTGCAGAAATATTTATTTGCCTGTATGCGGTGTAATTAAATGAATTTTGCACGACCATTAACGCCGCTTTATTGAAATTTTGCATAAGTTAACGTGCAGTTTGATTTATGCGTGATTTTTACGATGTAAATTTTGTTGAAAAATAATTTTTTTTTGTAAACCTACTACTTATATAAGTGATTTATTTGAAGCAAATTTCCGATTCCAGATAAAAAAATAAAAGCACCTAAGGTGATTTTTTTAATTGATATTTCTAAATGCACATTAGAATCAAGTGTAATGTTAAAAGTCGTTAAGTAAAATTTATGTTATATTTTTGATTGTGGTAAAACATGCAATTCTCAAGGGCGGAAACCTATCTATTAATTGACTGGAAAATTTATTGAAACCAAAGTAATTGAAATTTGTAAAAAAAAATACAATTAGCTTAAAAGTGTTGCCAGGGGCGTAACGAGAGCTTTCCTAACTTGCGGTTTATATTAGACATATGACATAAAAATAAACCTAACGCACTATAACCTTGTATAAATTTATTAGGATGGTATAAATTTATTAGGAATGCAATGGAATGCAATGGTCGGATTTTTAGTATTTCTAGTCCAAGGGGTTTCCAAATTTTTTAAATGTTGTACCACTTAAAAACAACAAAATTTTAAATTTGCCACTAAGTAATTTAGAAAATGGAAGTAGCGACACAAAGGTTGTTCATTTTGAACCTAATATCTACGTTAATATTTCGTTTCGATATCTAGAAAACATAAAATTTGGGATAAATGTAGAAAAATATGATTGGTTGAAGAATTTAAGGGGATATTCAGGTACCACTAAGAGTAGACCACTACCGGTTTTAGATTAATTTTTATAAAACTATTAACAAAGTTAATAATTTGCAATTTTAGCGTTCGCCACCCCCTGGTTATGGCGCTAACTGTAACCTAATTTTTTTTCTATTTTAGAATTTATATAGTACACGCACACATTCAACAATTACAATAATTAATGGATTATTTCATGCTCAGGTATTTCAGTAATGTATGATTATGCACGTGAACTAATTGTGATAAATAGTAATGCAAATAAATAATTCCACAACATTTATTCCGTGCAGTTTTTAATTTACGCTTTTGTTTTTAAACATTAAGTTTATTTGCATTAAAAGGCAAAAAAAACTAGGGTATGAAATAAAATCGATATTCAACAGAATTGCCGATAATCTTCTCACCCCGCTGTGCTATCACCACCTATAAAAGCAGCGTGCTTTGAAAAATGGTACGATAATGGGTAAAGTTCGTTACAAAGAGAGGGAAAATTTATAGCAACAGAATGAGCACGAATCAATTTGAATGTGGAGTTATAAAACATTGCATTAATAAATGTAGCTTTGGGACTAATAAAATAAACGCGAAAACTTCTTGTGTTTTCTTTCCTTTTGAAAGACTGAATGCGCAAAGGCGTTAAATTTCTTTGATGGTGTAAACAACTCTTGACAGTCTGTGTCACCACTTGGTCGCTTTCGCATTAGGGCTTTTATAAAAAGTTTAAAAAATGGTACACACGTAAAGTAGAGCTAAATGCACCTTCTTTGCTATGTATACACTCATGCATCATGCATAGAAAGCTCAGCGAGAGCGTTCTTGCAGATTCAATGAGAAATGGCGTCTGCCGCATGTAATTATACATAACGTATTAGACTCATTAAGCCAACACACAAGGAACATCACAAGAAACTTAAGATAACAAGGATATGCATGTGATGTACAAGCTTATTATAACATTTTACTAAATTTGTTGCATTAACTTGCGAGTTGTTTAAGTTATTAAATTGCTGCTTTAATACTTTAAGCACTTGAATTTGGAAAACTTTACAAACACGAACGTTGAATTAATTTTGACATTTTTTCGCCCTCCACATAAACTGACACTAGTCGTAAAATTTAATATTTATATTTACACCTGTCTGGATTAAGCTTACCAGGAAAAAATGTTGTCACGCCATTTGGTTTTTATTAAATGGAAATTTAAATGTTTTTTATTTGTCGGGCTAAATTTGCTTTTCAAGCTGATTATTAAAAGATATATATTTAGTAAAGCTTAATGGACGTTTGTTTTTCCGCTGTGTATAACGTAAGTGGTTCTTGCCCTTAGCACTTCTTGCAGGAACTCCCTTTTACTACGTAAACTTTAGACCATCGGGAATATGGCAAGCATCCGTTGTTAAAATATTCATACCGAGAAATTTCACTTGTGAGCTTGGTAAATAATAATTCTTCAGAATCAACTTTGCGTTATTTTAGAAACGAAAGCTTCTTCCATTAGCTCTTGTTAAATATTTAACAGCTCTTTACTTCATTAAAAAATAAGACTATTTTTGTTGAATTTTTTAAACGTTTTGTCCTTAAAAATACTCTTTAGTAAAGACCAAAACATTTTTTTATTTAAATTAAATATAAGCCAAAAGCTGCTTATTTATACTTAAATTTTTCTTCTTTATTTTTAAACCTTTTCACAGTCATTAATAATGAAAAAAAAAAAAAGTGTTTAAGTATTAAACACAAGAAAATTGAATACGTGTGCGAAGGAGTTCAGATAATTGACATTAAAATAGAATGAAATACAATCAGGGCCTGCATGCAGTACAGATTTATATAATTTTCAAGAAACAAATAGAAGAGGATATCAACCATAAAATAATAAAATGCAGGATAACTACTTGAAATTATTGTGTGTTAAAACTAGTAATGACTACTTGAACCTTTTAAGTCTTATAGTTTACATAAAGAATCTACTAGCTATAAAAGTATTTTGTGGTATGTTTAACACTATCAGGATATTTGACACTGCAATTTTTATCTCGTTTTGAAATAAATTCATATTTAGTTCTATCTATTTATATTTCTGGATTGGTTATGTACCATGGTGTTTTTACCATTATTTTTAGTAGTTTTAGTTAAAGACACTGCAAACATCACATAAAATGCAAAAAATTAAATAAGACTAGAAGAAGGACTGACACAAGTCAAATAACAAGGGCACTACGACAAGAACGTGGATTATTGCTAACCTGGTCCTTGAATATGTAGCAAGAAAGGGTGAGGTAAAGAAAAAGACAACCTGATACGAAAATCAGAGCATTTATTGGCAAACGCAGATTATGTAGCTTGGTGCAAAGAAACATACTAGCGGTGGAAAATAAATAAGTTCATACTATTTGAAGAATAAGCAAACAAAATGTAGTCTTTTCTCTGCTTGGAGCTACATGATTTTTTATTTATACCGGAGAATGTTTTCGCCATAAAACTCCACGCTTGCAAGGCTCGTTAGATAGTTGAGGTGGTGCAATATTTAATTTCTTTGCAGTGTTGGGGTGCAAATGAAATTATCGAGGAAAAAACAAAAGTACTTCTATAATCAGAAGAAGAAAAATACAAACGATAGGGGGTAGAAATATTAAAGAAGTGAACACTTTTAAATACCTAGGCTCTACATTCGACCAGGCAAATAATATGATGGTAAAAATACGAAACAGAATCTACCAGAGAAACTCAATAATATCGGGCTTTATAT
>JARJDX010116599.1:0-22275 GCA_030264735.1 Gymnusa sp. GC000175 | reverse complement strand
TATAAAACAAAGTGTAAAACTTTTATACATGTTACTTTAGGATTTTTATTTTTAAACCGCTTAAGATCCATGAGGGCCCCACACGATTGTTATTACGGACAACATTTGGAGCACATATTGTGCATTATATTGATCGTCTTATAGCCACTGGCGTGGCTTGAGGGGGCGGTTGCCCCCCCGGCACCATGTGTAAGGACGTTAACACAAATTATTTAAATTATAACCTAAATTTATCAAAACAATTTGTCTAAAGCCGTTGCAATTTGAATTAAAATCATATAATTTTTAACAAAAATCAATAAAACTTACCCAACATCATGGCAATTTTAATTCAAATTTTAACCAAAATCATTGCATTATTAACTAAAATCGTTAATTGTGATAAAATTTATAAGTGTATTTAAAATCTTACCGAAATGATCACAAGTTTTCCCAAAACCATCTACAAGTAAAAATAAAACGACTTTGTTTCATTAATACTCTAATTATTTTCTTAGTAAGGGTTGTTATTCAAAGGGTTCTTTGCTTGTACAGTAAACCTAAAAATATACATTAAATCTTGTTTTAAAAACATATTTTTAATCCTTGTTCTCTAATCATGTTCTAGTCGCCTGGTTAGTTTTTAGTTTTTTTTAGTTATGTTTTAGTCTTTTTTAGTTACATTTTACTCTTCTAGCTACCTTTTTTTGGTACTTTGGTTATGTTTTAGTCTTTTCGTTATGTTTTAACCTTCTAGTTACGTTTTATACTTTTAATTATTTTACGTTAGAGTCCTTTAGTTATGTTTTAGGTTTCTAGTTAGATTTTAGTTTTCCAGCTACGTAACAGTTTAGTTATATTTTAGTCTTATAGTTATGTTTTATGTCTTCTAGTGATATTGAGGTCCATCTACCTCCGTTTTAATCTTCCAGGTATGCTTTAATTTTTTTAAGTTATGTTTAATTTTTCTAGTTATATTAAGTTAATTTAGCTATGTTTAAGACTTTAAGTTATGTTCTAGTTCTAGTCTTCTAAATATTTAGGTACGTTAATTGTAATAATTAAGAACATTCTCCTACAATAAAAATTTAATCAACACAGAGATGTAATTATTTTAAAATGTAATTTAAATAATTACATAGTCATTTTAAGAGTATTTGCTCTATAAAATTAAATTTTTCGCGTTCGTAGTAAAT
Organism: Gymnusa sp. GC000175; assembly: GCA_030264735.1. Lineage (NCBI taxonomy): Eukaryota > Metazoa > Arthropoda > Insecta > Coleoptera > Staphylinidae > Gymnusa > Gymnusa sp. GC000175. The sequence continues at coordinate 21,100 of JARJDX010116599.1, read as the reverse complement.
TTTTGATAAAATTCTTATTTCATAAGCGTTTTAGCGTTTCAGTATGCAATTCTAGATAATACCAAGTGCTCATGATCTATTAAAAAATGTAATCTAATCGCAAATTGAAATATTTTGAAGGAAAATAGTGAAATTTATGGGTTTATGTGTTCAAAAATATTTAACAATCGGTTATCCACTATAAAATCTAATATAAAAACTAATATCAAATATAAAAAACTAGCTTGTTGATAAATTGCTGCGCGTTGCTGCGAGTTTTATATTTTTTGGGCATGTCCGGATTAATCAATAAGATGCGCCCCTAAAATGTTACAACAGCGCCCTCTCACCCGTTTTAACTCGACACGCGAATTTGTAGCGTCAGGCTGTCTGCAAGTTTGCTTTAAAAATTTCGTTAGGAAATGTTCAATTATCTATGAATAATTTAAAGCTTTACGGGAGCGGTGTAAAAGGAATCTGATTATTATCATTAGATATTTGGGAATATCGAGGCGAAAGTATTTCTAGAGCAACCCTATGTGCCAAACCGAGTCTAATGCCTTTTGGATATCTAAAAAAACGTCTTCTGGTGTTTGGTTTGGCAATTTGAGGTGATAGTAAAGGGCAGAGTCGTTGATTTTCTTAGAAAGGAAGCCAAATTAGTATTTTGGAATGTGTTGTTTGGTGGGTGCAAGAAGCTTTTAAAGTTAGGCATACTTTTGAATTAATTTTGTATTGCATAATCTTGTTTTAGTAAAGATGTAACAACTAGTTTTTTTAACCAATTAAACTTGAAATTGATAAGATATCAGTAGAGTTTATATATATATATATATATATACATATATAAATTTAAAAGGGTCAAGTGCATATATTAATAAAAAAAAATTGAAGAGTTTTTAGAGAAAATTTCTAAAAATTTCTTTGTATTAAATAAGTAGCATTAAAAATAGTTCGTTGATTCAAAATTAATTATATACGAAAAAATTAATAAGCTCAAATAGCTTGCTTACGCCACTGAATAATGATGCCAAAGTATAGTTAGAGATTATTAATTCCAGAAAAAAAGTAAAGATTTCATGGTAAATATTTTTAATATGCTTATATAGGAGACACAATAGTTGCATTACTTTTTGTATTTAAATATTCAAGGTGAGTCAAGCAAGACATTAAAACAAGAAATTCAAGTGTTAACTGTAAATAAAATTCGTCTTCAGTCGAATTCTGAGCCAATGGTAATGCTGATGTCGCCTGGAAGTATATGAGTTTGATGATACCATCGATTAGTATCCACAATGACTGTAACAAGTAAAATACGTCATTAAAATTGTTTAATATTCTAATTGGTATCGAATGACTCACTAATTTCTCCTGGCTCTACGATTGCTTGAAACTCTTGACAGGAATAAAAGCATTCTGGAGGTGGAGCAAGTCTCCACTTCTTACGGCCTCGCAACTGAGCTTGCCATGAAGGATACTGCACGTTATCAACCTACAAATATTTAGTAACTTTATCAGAAACACAAATCAATATTTGGTTGCGATTCATCATACGTAAACTCCTCGCCTATACAAATCACATTACATCATTTGCAAATTACGTCAATTGTCCACAAAATAGAATTCACCAATATTGCATAAATAATTTTAAATTATCTATGTTTATTTATTTATTTATTATCAATTTAATTTAATGTAATTATTTTTGCCAATACTTCGCCTTTTGGAAAACAATATTAAAAATGTGTTACACATCTGATAAGTAAAAGTGGTTGGTTTTTATTGTTGTACAGTAGCAATATGCAAACCTCGACAATTAAGCTTGCCATTGTCTAATTATCAATTATCAATAGAGCAGGTGGAAAACCTGAACACTTAACGTAAAGGCAAAACCTGGCGCAGAATGTGGATCAGACCATAAACTGGTGTGGGCCAAATTTAAAATCAAATTAAAAAACCAACTCCCACAATCCCCAAATAGAAGAATGGCGATAACAGACAAAGCTTGGAGAAAACAGGAGTCCCAGATGTAGACAACAATCCAAACACACAATGGCAGGAAATTAAAAGGTGGATAAATGAGGCTGTAAATAAATCTCTGGAAAACTATTCTTAAAATAGACAAATATTAAAGTAGACAAATATAAAACAAACGTTAGCCCGATTTTTGAAATATGTTCATATAATATTTTCATCGGAACTATGTATGTGTGCAAAGTTTTCAAATCGATCGAATCTGGAAGTGGGTCCAAATTGGATTACAAGATTGCACCCTAACTAACTATTTAACAAATTAACAATAATAGAAGCTTGCTATAATAATAAAAATTATGCTAGCTAGTATTCCACGCAACAAATATTAATAATATTTATTTTGACAAAGCTAATTGTGTGGTATTAATAATGATAATTTGCATTTTATATAACGCAGAGTAAGAAACGCGATAAACGCCGAGTCAGCAACGGAAATGACTTTTCCGTATTGAATCTATTTTAATACAATTTGTTTACCATAATATCATAACGTCAATAAAAGAATATTTAGAGAAAAATATTTAAAGTCATCATATTTATTTATCATTCAATTTTGATTTTAAAATCTAAATTTGAATTTTAACACACAAAGGTTAAATAAAATAAAATTTATATTGTTGATTAAAGAAATAATTTTTTAAATAATTTTTTTCATGCTAAATTTAGAATGCGATAACATAATATTTATAACAATTTTTGATATCACATACATGCATGTGGGCGCCATCGCCTGGTCCCCCCATAAATATCCAACTAAGTGCAATATTTTCCGAAGTTTCCGGTAGGAAGTAAGGTCTTTCGTAATGTTTCCTTAATATTTTCCCAGCGGCATCATTGCAGTTACTCCATCCTATGTACCAAGGTAACGTTCCTGGTTGCAGTTTAGATCTTGCTTCAGACATACTTAAAACTTCTCGTAAGGAATCAAACTCTGTTTTATAAGGAAAAAATTGGCATTCGGCTTTAGATTCCGGGTTGTTTAAATATAAATCTTTAAAAAATTGAAAATCGAATGTATGAACAGCTGACCATCCACGTGTTCCATCTGTTACTATTACAGGTTTAGCAGTAGATGCGTAAATATTATCAAATTCCGTTGGAGATATATTCATTACTTTATCAACTTGTGTAATTCCAATACACATTTCACAATTTTCCGCTTCACGGAAAACTTTCGAAGCGTCAACGGGCATATCCAAAAAACACTACAATTTTTCGCTCATTACGCCTAATCGCAAACTCAAATAAAATTCAAATACCTCGGATTTTGGAATGAACGTAACGATCCCAATCAACAATAAAATTAAAAACAACGCGACTGAATACATTTTATTATACTTCGTTTTTTTCGGTTTGCACATTATCTTTACGACTTCTAAATTCGATAATATTTCTAATGTTATTCCGCATTGTTCGGATTTTTTTAAAATTGCCTGAAGTCGTTTTTCAGCTCTCTGCATGATGGCTACTTGAAAACTGCTACATTTTCAATCAACAAGTCTCTGGCTTATCAGCAAAGAAAAGCCACAGCCGCGTGAATTCGACCAACTGGAAACTCTCCCATCGTTCATTTTACGCCACCTGATCTTCATTTAACATCCAAATTTCATTTACTTCCTTTTAAATTCAATCAAAGCAATCAATTTTATATAAGATGTATCTAAATCAATTATCAGTGTATTATAAAGATAATTTATTTCTCATTACATACTATATAAATACAATTCTCAATAATTACTTAAATGGATTAAAAATATATATTTATTTAGATAATTAATTAATAAGATTTTATTAGAACAAAACAATTCGAATAAATAAATCAGTCGTTCCCAACCGCGGAGATGCGTAATATTTTCTGGGGGTCGCCAAGATAATTCATAAAAGTTATTATTATAAATAATTTCATTTTTGATATGCATTTAAAAAATTATGTCCATCGTCCATGAGAAGACTACTTAAAATTGCATTATCGAGCGAATTATATGCCTCTATAGAAGTGTTCACGTGCTGATCACTTGTTAAACTTTGCTTAGGCCTCTTGAACCTGAATGAAGATGAAGTCCCATGATCCGTATTTTTCCTCCAGCCGAAATATATATATATATATATATATATATAATATATTTAAGAGTTGAATAAGTAATGGTTTTTTATTTTCTGCTTCCCAAAATTCAATTCTGCCCACCTACCCACTCCGACTATCAAGTTTCTGTATTCTTCGTAATATTTCTAGGCCCCATTTCGTGTACATTTTCTCCAGATTCCAAAAAATATACTTAGAATCAGATAAGGAACGGTTTTTATTCTCTGGTCCTCAACATCTAGGATTATCTTTTTCATGAGGCATCATTTCCTATATTCTCTCTCGAGCTTTTGAAAGATATGGCTCTAGTTGTCACTTTCCGTAGTGATTAACACAGGTAGTCTACAAAAAGCAATGTCTAATTACATTCTTTAACAATTGTTAGATTATTTATTCATTAGCATTAAAATATTAATAGCCGTTAATAAATATTGAGCAAAAAAATAATATAAACTAATGGAATTATCCTAAAAATGATATTTCAACAATAAGTTAATGAATGTTTAATATTGTTAATAAAATCATTTTAATTTCGGTGCGGATAAGTGTGTAATATTTTATGTAAATATGCACGCCCTCTGTCGTATCAAACTAAACTATTAAGTTTTGATAAATTTATAAATACCTAGATCTAAACCGGTGATTCTTCATTCAGTTTGCAAACCAGTAAACCTCAGAGAAACTAAAAGAGAGTGGTCTATCTGGTAGTAAAGGGAGGAAACAAGATCAGTGGCCAACAAGCTATTTCAGTCGTGAAATAGCAGAATAGAAGGAAGCAAGTTACTAATAACGCCACTACCTGCAACAACATATTTTAGAGTAAAATGGCGCGAAATTATAATTATTTTATATGTATTTAATAATAATATACAATGATTATTTAAAAAGTAGATATAATAAAAATAGTTGCGTAAATATTACAAATTATTTAATGTAAACCTAATATTCCAAAGCATAAAAATTCTCGTTTTAGATTTTCTTTGTAAAATTTTTCGTAGTTTTGCTTTGCCCCAACAGATAGCGTTTGCGAATTTATTTTTACATTTTTTCATATTCGTTGCTTGCGACGAAAGAGTCGCCCTACTGGTGGCGCGTAGCGAAACTATGAAATAGGGTGTAAGAGCAATAATCGTGTTTATGCACATGTTAATAAAATACCGTATAAATTGTGTAAACAGTTCTTAACATGCCAAAAACTACAAAGAGAACATAAAATAACTATATTTAACATAAAATAACTTATAATTTGTTAGGGGGGCAAGAAAAGAGCCTCCTCGTAGAATGTGCATTTTGATTTGGGCGTCCCCTCGGCAACGGTATCTTTTACCGGCTAATCTTTTCAATTCAAATGCTATCGATAAGAAATATCACAATAATACATTTTTGTTTTTTTTTTGGTTAAGGTCGCATAGTTTTATTTGTTGTTGCCAACGTTTCATTCATTTTTAAAACATCATTTTTTTAATTTCTACCTTGTAGGCAGGCAAGCCTTGTTTGCATTAACGTTATTTAAAAAAAAAAAATAATTTAAAGAACTGTCGGTTTTAAAAACAAAATTTTAATTCAAACAAACTACACCATAGACATTAATTTTGTAATGCAATTTCTTATTTCTTAATCGCTCAAAGTGAAAACTTCAAAATTTTTTTTGTTATTTTGTTATTTTGGTTTTGTCTTACTCACAAATAAATTTTCTACAACGCTAATATAAGCTAATTTGTTTGAATATGATTAATTTTTAGCTAAGAGTTCTTAAAGTCAAAATTTGATTTTGACGTTGTTTTAAATTTTTTTTTGGCAAAATGGTTACAAAAGTTAGTAAACTGGTACTGCCACTAAATAGCTGATCGAATTTTCTATATAAAACCTCAGTGTCTGAAATAAATTAAAGAAATAGAATGATCAAGGCAAGAAATTTTCTTGACTACCTTTAATCTCGCTTTCGGTTCAACCTCTTTCCAACAGATGTCAGCACAACGCCCGTTCACAAACTTATCGATATTTAAAGCAAAACAAGTATTTTTGTTATTCAAAATTTACGATATTACAGCATTCGCGCTATTGTTCAATGAAATTTATATACCTTCAAAATGTTTGAACTTTCATTTCTCTTTTTGTTAATGTTTCTATTTGAATACGCTTTAAAACAGAAAATAAATTAAAAATATATGATCAAAGGCTATTATTTTTTATTTTTGTGAAACAAAAAATTTATCGAGTTACGAGTAGTTCATTTCTAAAGAAAAACTACTAATTCCAATGGACACCAAATAGGGGTGAAAACTTAATTTCCTTCGGTGTTTTATAGAACCCAATTAACGACTAATTTTGTTGCGCCAACATCAGTTCTTGTAATTGTGTTAATGGAAAAGATTATAAAACTAAAAAATTTAAATTAAAAAAAAATCCAATAAATCATTTATTATTGCTTTTATTCATAAAATTATAAAAATTTGAAGTAAACATATTTTTATGAATAATTTTTACTTACTTACTTAATTTTACACATATTCTTACACAATTAGGTTTTGATTTAAATCGTTGTAAATTGTCCTATTTTAGTATTAAAATCGCGAAAATTTCTTAATGGTTGTCAACCTTTCGCATGTTATTATTATAGGAAGCTTTTTCAAGGCTGTGAGGTGATTTTTATCTGGTAATTTGTACTGGATGAGAGTCATTGGGCTTAAACCATTAAATAAAGTAACTTAAAGGCCAATTATTACAATCCTGTCCAGATGATTTCTTAGGTTTAAATCACTCTCTTAATAGACCGCTGACTATTATCCAATCATTTGGATATGTTTACATTTTTTTATAGAATCGCCCAAAGTCAAAACTTTAAATAGCATTTTTGCTATTTCCGGTACCATAACTTTCGACCAATTTCGGTTTTCCTTTGCTGCCATTAAAGAGATTATTTTACAAATAAAATCTTCTTATAACCCCCTCTCGGAGGTTTTCGATTCAATTGGCGATAAAAATTCGGGAAACCGCCGCTCTTAAAATTTCGGTAGATATCCGTCCAAATCAACGGCTTAAATCCGTAAAGCCGTGAGTTTTGGCGTCTTTCCACAATTCTTTTTTCTTGAATTTTGCCCTCGATAATCAGGAGTTCGTATTTCTCGCCTCTTGTGATGTATCCGAGATATTGCAATTTTCTTTCCTTGGTGGTTCTTAAGAGTTCTCTTTTCTTGTCCATGGCGTTAAGTGAGGAGGATTCTTCTCTAAACGTACATATCCAAGGTATCGATGCTTTTTAACAATGGTCTGTGAACTTTCACATTCACAGAGCAGGATAATAAATATATAACAGCGCAAAAATTCGGATCTTAAGATCAAGACTTAGTTTGCGAAGTTCAGGCTTTTAAAGATACCTTTTGCCTGCTCGATTCTCACTCGTATTTCCATGATAGGGCATTATTAATTTTTTGATGCATTTCTTACGGTATCGCTTAAAATCAAAACTTGAAAATGAATTTTTGTTACTTCCGGTACCATCGTTTACGTCTCCTTGACCCAACTTCTGTTTTCTTTTTTTAAATTTTACTCACAATTAAATTTTGTACAATTCTGATAAAGGCGCATTTGTTTACATGTGGTTAGTTTTTTATTTCAGCTATGATGCCTCAAGGTAAACATTTGGTCTTAGTCTAGAGAAGGTTTCCTGCAATGTCACGAAACGTTGACAACAACATAAAAAAGTAAAACAACTTGGGAAATTTTCTAAAAAAATAACAATAAATTAGATTAATATTATTTTATTATAATTTGAGTACACAATTTATAATTTAGAAATAGCATTTTTCTAATACACTGCAAATAACATGATTCCCAAAATATTGGGCTTCATATAATTAATTGATTAATGCGGTGATTGATTACGTGGATGGAATGTGATCGCACTATGCAAGGTACAAACATATATTTACATATATCAGTTCTTAATTTTAGATAAATATGGTGATTTCAAGCTCACAGTGGGTTTATAAATTATATCTTAAGGGGTTGTAGACACCCCTACACAAATTCGCTTGGAAATATACATATGGCACAAATTTCCTAATTTATATATAATTACAAATTTTCATTTGGCACGGCCTTAATCTAACGCGCACCCTAATCAGCAAACATGCGCCATTTTTATATTTCGCATTTATTACTTCTTACTAATTGCATTCGTTTCTTTCGTCTGTAATTTTAACAATACTGAAATGCTCATTGCTTTAACAAACTATTTTCAGTGCGCTTTCTTGAAAATTAAATCCAACGCGCGCGCCCGTTACGAAGTTAATAACTACAATTACATTTTTTACGGATAGAACTCTAAAACAATCAACTATTTTAGTTTAATTTTTTTAACGAAACAATAGAGCGTTGGGGGATTTTATATTTTTTTTTGTTTTAATTGTTTCGGCGATGCACAGCACTAAAATGTAAAGACAAATACTTAAACAACATGATGACATCTGTTTCACATTAAATACATGTAATAATATTTTTTTAGGTAGATAGCGTGTTAATACGACTAATTTTTAAAGTTGCAGTTTCCATTTTCAATTAATCAAGCAAATCATTTTTTTTTAGTTTTTGGATTTTATATTTACACAGTCTTTATTTTATTTTTGACATAATTTAAGAATTCAAGAAGGGAAAAAAATGAGAAAGTAATAAATCACTGGCGCTTCTAATGACCTTCGTTACTTGATTCGTGCTCTGATCAAAATTCGGAAAAAAGTGCAAAAAAGTACATGTAGGCTGTCATTAAAGTTCGCTGTCCCCGTATCTGCCTTTAAAGATTAGTCGATTTACTGGATTAAGGGTGAACTCTGGCTGTCGCTGAAATCAAGGGTGTAGTACATATCAGTGGTGTCCAGAGAGGGTAAACTACGACTGGGAGTAGCCATCGGTGCCTTATCCTTCCCGCTGAACCATTCACTGCAACACAAATTTAATAATTTATAAACAACATGTTGTTGTCACTTTAAATTTTTTATGTTCCATAAAATTCCGGCGACAAATCTATCCATAAACTGCAAAACTAACAGTGACACCAACACGTGTACTTTCAACTCCAATTTATTAAGGTGGACGCTCGGCAACGGCAAGCTTGGGAAACGAAAAGGGTGTGATACGTTAATAAATAAGGTTAAAAAGACAAGAAGTCACTTTACAGGTGTGAAACTCGTTTACTCGCAAATACTAGAAAAAAATTTCTATTTAACCAAAATAGATTTCTCATGAATGATTATTTTAGTATTTTTTTCTATGAATTAAATGTTCGTGTCATGAAGTGAATGCAATTAGGGAAGTTATTTTAGAAAGCATTGTGAAATATATCTTAAAGTTTTATCGTGCTTTCTGATAGTGGCGAGAGAACAGAAATCAATGGCTGTCTTCTTTATACCTTTCTTGCTTGTGACATATTGAGAAAAATAATTCTCTGTTACAAAGAATTCTCGAGATTGAATTCGAAACTTTTCAATAAAATATTTTTGTTGAAGATAATTATTTATAAATTGAATTCATGTTTATCACAACAACAGCAACCACTGTATCCGCAAACAACAAATAACGCGCGCACGCTTCGTGGAAAATACCATAACACAATTCATCATACCTGAAAATTAACACACTTTAACAGAAATATAATTAAACGAACAAACAACCAACATATTCCCATCTTCATTTTCAATTTTACGCCACTATTCCCTAAACCAAACAAAACCTTAACCAAAAGAAACTCATTGTCAGTGGAAACCTTCAATAAATTTCTATAAAAATAAATTTGCAAAAAAAAAACTTTTCAAATTTTTAGCTCCGGGTTAATTTTATAATTAAAGCTAAACGTTGCTTCACATTACAAGCTTTACATTACAAAACTTTGATATGCATAATACATATTTAATACCAATTGTTTTATTAAGGATTTTTTTTTAAGTTTTAATTAAATTTTAGGAAATTCGTTGAAAATTCTGTTTACACGAGAGAAATGATTTGAAAAGTAAATAGTTAAACGCGTTAAATCCAATAAATCAGATAATCTTTTTCGCTTTGTAGGTAGAGTAAGTTAATAATAGTTTTGAAGTAAACTTGGAAACTTCCAATTAGTGAGTTCTACTAGAATCGAAAATTCCATAGTGAAATAAATCTAGTCGAAAAGTTTTATCTAACATTGGCTTCCTCTATATTTCGACATTAACAGAGATAAAATGTAACGAATGCAGTCTATATGTCTAGACATGTATCTACCCTGTAGAAATTTGTTGTCTCTATACATACAAGACCTATACATGTAACACCTATAACACGTATACATACTACACCTATGCAACTTTTCAACTATAAGTATTCTAGGTAGTTAAAATCCATTGGAGGGTTCGTTGCAAAGTTTTGCTCGGTCAGGAATTATGCTCCGCCACTTTGTTGCACGTTTTAATGACTCAATTTAACTTTAACTAATTTTAATTATGCAAAATTTACACGGGCCCGTCATCTATCGATGACAGCTATGCAAAATTTCATCTGCACACTACATCAAACGCATTCAAAATTGATTAAAAATAATACATTTAACTTTACACTTGATTCTGCACTAGAAGCACTTTACTCTGCACAAATGTGATGACTGGGCAAATTTTTGATTCGCGTTTTATTTCAAAGAATCAATAATTCAAAAATATCGTCAAGGTTTTGGTGAATTTAATTTAATTACTGTCTTAATAATAAATTTAATTACTGATATTTAATTATTTTATTTGAATATGATCGTAAGTCAAATCTGATCGTAGGTGTGAATACATCGTAAGTTTAATTTTGTTGTAGATTATTCCATTATTCGTAATTGTAGGTCGCCTTGGATCGTAATTGAATGTAATCATACGTTGTATCTTGAATTAATTATTAACTTAAATTTAGTTGATCATAAGTTGCATTTTTTTATATTTGTTTATGCATTTTATAAGAACGTTTTAAACGGCTTATGAAAGGTTGAGCTATTAAATAATTTCTGGGTTTTAATAAAATGATTGCATATTGAATATTTGGGATGATTGATTACTAAAAACTAGTTTATTTTTTAAATATTCAAAAATCACTAAATCGATTTCCAAGTTGTTTTCTTGACCTTAAAATAACATTTTTGTTACAAAATCAGCTCCCTGTGAGTTCAAATATATTTCCAATTAATTTTACAACGCTTCTTAAGACAAATTGAATTTTTGTGCTTTCTATTATAAGGTATACTAAAAATAAAAAAATATTGAAGCGTATTATATGAACAATCACAATCATGGATATTTCTGTAGGAAATTTTTATCTTAAATCAGGAAAGAACGGTTGCTATGTTCCATATAAGTCTCAATTTATTTCAATAAATTTCAAGAAACGCTTGCGGGTAGCTAAAAATAATATAAAAACCTCTTGATTTAAAGATATAAATATAATATTGTAACGCGAGTATTTTTTAAAAATAATACATTAATTAAAAAAAGAAGGTCGGGCGTTTTTAATAATTAAAACATTTTTAATATTATTATATTTAAATTAATATTCCGGTCTTAACAAGTTTTTACTTTGAAAATGTGGTTTAGGTTCTAATTAATTCTTTGCAAATTAAATCAAATAAAGCACAAAGGTTTTCGTCTAGTAATATTCATCCGTTCTTTCATGCTAATTCAATTAATTTTAATAAACTTCATTAAAATTATTAGATTTTACCTATTTGTGTTATTATTAACCTTGGCATAAGAAATTGGTTGGTAACAGAATATGTACGTGCGATTTTTCTTCCTTTTTTCGCGAAGCCATTAAAGATATTTAAAATCTGATTAAAGCACCATAAAACTGAAACATTTTAACAATTTATGAGGCTTGGACAACTGATTTTTACAAAAATCAACTATAAACACATAGTTACACCCTAATTTGGGGTCGCTGATTACGAAAAACTGGTAATTTACCAGATTCTACACAAGATTAACATTAATTATTTGATGGATTTCGTAATATTTTGGCTTCGCTAGTGTTACCTGAAAAGGTATTTTATAATGAAATTAAATTTAATTGATTGTTTTTAAATAAAAAGTTGCTTAAGTATGTTTTTCTTTCCTGAAAGAGCATCTGTTAAGTGTTCTTAAAAAAACTAATTTTCAAACGTTTTTGATATAAAGGATGAAAGTAAGTGGAGTGCCGATCATTATTTTCTGGGATATATTAACGGGTAATGATGCATACCTGTTCGTGACATCAACAAAGGGATGTACGTGCACCATTCTGGGCTAATTACACAGAATGAAGGGTTGTTCTCGTGAAAGTACTTACCTATTGGTAGCATTGGATGGTTCTGGCGCTCGCCTCCCTTGGCATCCCCATAGCGGATATGCTCTCAATGTAAAACGTTTGTACGTTTTATTCACTCGGCAATGACACACTGTCACCTATTAAAACATATGATGTCAATTTAAAAATTAATTCAATTTATTTGTTTTATTTTATTATATTTTCTATTAATCAACAAGCGCACTTTATTAATTTTATATGCACAATCAGCATATTTTAATGTCAATTTTAATGCGCTGTTATATTCTAAATTTTATTGCTATTTCACGTATCACAGCTACATTTAAATTAAATTGAAACGTAAAATATCGCTTTTGTTACTTCTATATTATCACCAACTAACTTAATTCAACCACAATTTCAAATAAAGACATTTCCTTTTCCCTCAAAATAACATTCTGAATTCGCCAAAACATCCTCCACATTTATTTTCATAAATTTATTCACCAAATATTAATGCTGCAAGTAAACCTCTACAGAATTTAATTCATTATATATTGCAATTAATTTATGGTTATATAATTAAATACTGTACCCCCATTTCATTGGAAATCAAATTTTAATATTATTACTGAAATTTCTTACGCGCACACATATATTCGTTATTGATCAAAATTTCCACTGCATTTATTAATTAATTAGTTAAACAATAATATTATTATTATTAAAAATTATTATAATAAAATTACGTATTTGTCAACTCATTTTTGTGCGAAGTCTATTGCTTTAGGGTTAGGGTGTAGATTTTTTTCACAATCTTTACGTTTTTAAGTAATTAACAGTGTGCGGCTGCCTTCCCGTACACCATTTTTGATTATTTTTGGATTTCGTAATCTGTACGTGGTGATTTTCTCTTCCTGCAGAAGTTAAGTTGTTATTTTTACGCCCTCAACTATGCTCGGCAACCGAACCTCTTAATTATCTGGTGCTAAACGCGGCGCCAATGATAACTAATGCTATAACCCGGATTTTAAATCGGGTCTTCTATTATACATTTCTGCATTTTACTACTTATGACTCTGCTTCTTTATAAAGTAATAATAAAAATGTGGCCAACAGATTTCGTAGTTGACGCATTTATAAGTAATATTAATAATAATAAATAAATCTAAATTCTAAATTAATAACAATACTTGATAATTATAAAATAAAAATAAAATAATAAAAATGAAATCATTTTTAGTATAAAATATGCCCCGAAATAAAATAACGCATAACGCGCCAACTTTGGTAACTTTAATAGGACTCATTTCAAGCGAATATTAACGTCCATCCTTTACCCCTCAAATTTTCAGCATTTGCATTTTATGCATGATTAAACTCGTACTGCTTCACACTTTTATTGTTGCTGTTTGTTTTGTTTGCGTAAAAATATTAAAAGCTTAATTAGAAATTTTAGTTGCGTGTAATTAATTTTTGTAGCATTGACCCTAACAAAACCTAACATAACCCTACATAACCTCCCCCAAAGCACTGAACAAAATGTTTGAAATTTTAAACTGTGTATAACAAAAAAAGACATATGTACAGTGTACACAGTTACTACTCTTTTTTTCTCTAATAGAGATGCTTCCCTTCCAGTCATTGTCGCCTTACGATAATGTATTCTCCACAGGCTTCTACATTTTATAGCTCTTCGTTTTTAAATTTTATTCCATGTTTCGTCCGTGATCCATATCTTCCGATTCTGTTTCGTTGTGCATTTGTTTTGACGGTTTGTACGAATATTTTGTCTTCAGCCCCAATCAGAGTTTGAAGAATCCTCAGTGTTCAGGCTTATTTTCTTTAGTTATTGCGTGAGGAAAACTTTAAAGATAACTGCTACAATCTTTTCTTGTATATGTTTAGGAATCACGATTTGATCAGTACAAAATCGATTTGGTTTTTGTAACGGTCCTCAGGTGGTTTTCATGTACATAGTGGCCTCCGATGATGCTGTATTAACGATGAAGGCGTCGTTTTTCACACTATCAGGACCAGACCTAGATAGCGCCAATGGTTAGCTGGATCGTCCGGCTAACTGCACATTGAGCAAGGAATATGTTGGTTCACGTTATGAGTACGAGATACTACATGAAATATTATTATTAAATTATTTTTATTGGTAATTTGTAGGTTGACGCTGCTGAATCATATGTCAGAATTCGTGTGATTCGAGTGTACCATATGATGATGACGTGACCCAAAGATCCATTGCTCCATGTTTATATTCCATTTGTTGCAAATTTATATTTACACGTTCATACAATCATAATGTAAATATACATAAATGTACGTAAGCATATTGATTAACGCGTTTTAAAATTAATGTCACCGTTTTTAAGAAAATTATATCCAGCATTAGAAATTTTATTGCAGGGATTTGTGTATCAGAATTTATTTAATGTTTAAAATCTGGAATATTTATTGATTCTTTAAATTTAGAGATATATTTTACTAAATTGTGCATTATAAATTATTCGGAAGTTTATGTCAAAACTTCGAAAACTTCAGGAGTTGCAGATAAAAACGAAATTAAAAAAATTAAAGATATAGTGCAGTTTTTATAAATCAGTTTTTTTTTAAATTAAAAATATTTAGTTTGCGTTTTGTACTTTTACTTCTATCTTATAAACCTTTAAATTTTCTTTTAAAACATTAAAGGAAATAAACGTAGCTATAAAATAAACTTTTCCACATTGATTTTGTTCCGGAAGTAACGGGGACATGGCCATTTTATATCATTTAAAAACATGCTTAATGATAACAATTTCTAAGTTTAGGATTCGTTATATAAATTATAAATAACTAAAGAAGTAACTTTTTGTTGCATCTGCAAGATATTTATAAATTAAATTAAAAATAATTGTAGCAACATCCGGCGTAGCAGTTTTATATTTATAACTTTATATTATTAACTTACAACAGTAAACAAAATTTTGATTGCTTTTTTATTTATTTCAAAATAAAATTGTCTTTATTGCCATCATTTTGGGTTTCTTTCTGTGCTCTTTTTGTTTCTGGGTCTCTAACCGTTGGTCCACCTATACGTCCCGTCCATCTCCATTTAAGTTGTGCGTTGTGCCACGTCCGTCACTTTTGTTCCACTGCGTACTATGTCGATATTGACTTGTATTTTATCGTGACTCGTTATTTTGGTTTTTACCAGGTTCATATTTAGGCCAATGCTTAGTGATACTTGGTCAAGCTCTTTCATCATTGTTTTGTTCTTTTCGGCTTATTAAAATGTGATCATCCGTCCTCCTGTCGAACCACTCTTTTCACTGCGTTTTTTTCGTGATCATGATCTAAAGCGTTGCATTTCTGTAGATATTTTCAATGATTTTTAAATATTTCGAATCAATTCTTAAATTATTTGGGGCTTTTAAGACTGCCCATGTTTTCATGGAATCGAATGCTTTTTTAATAATACTGCGGATGGTTTGAATATGGTCGATGGTCGAAGAGTATTTGCGAAGTAGTTTGTAGAATTTTAATTTGTCTATTATCCAATTTGTTATTATTAACAGCATGTTAATGTCTGTAATAAGTTTTCTGCTTTCAAGATAGTTGACTTTTGGCCGTTGTTTTTTCTTCTAGCTCTAAATTTTCGATGTGTTCATACATTTTTATAGTTCCGATGTTGTACGTACGTACACACTATTACTTTTTATTGATTAATCTTATTGTGTTTGGCTTGTTTTTTTGTTACTTTTGAGCATTTATCAAGTTATTTTACCTTTATTAGCAAACATCTTGTATATGGTAGAATATTTGAGGTAGGGCAACTTGTGCTTTCAAAAGGCACGTGTGTACATTGTTCGAGGATCATTCAATTCACTGAATGTGCTATTACTCTACACCCAAGGCGCATCAGGTTCAAAAACAGGCTTTGTGTAATATACCCTTAGCCTAGATAATATTAATAGAAAAAATCAAACATTTTTTCGTGCAACTTATTACGTCTTTTATTTAATTTAAAATTCTTAATAAAATTGACGTTTTAAATCATTTTGTTTTTAAATATTTATTTTTAAATATTTATTTCCTGAAATTGCATTTAAAAACCTGATCTTGCAGTTCCTGTTCATTTTACATTAAATTTATTGCAGATTCAGAGAAATTGGGCAAATTTAACATTCTAATATGACGTCGGAAGATGTCAAACGTTAGTGCAGATATGCAGAGCTTCCTGATCATTTGATTAAATAAATTGCAGAATGTCAAGTTATAATGCTCGTTTTATTACCGTATTTTATGTCGATTATAAGGCAATAAATTGTAACAATAACATTATTTCGTTATATGTAAAATTAATTTTGACACAAGAAGTAATATTTTGGCAACAAAAATTTATTTTTGTAAAAAAAATATTTTTAGCAAAATTATTAGATACTACATTCGTTTTAAACGCGGAGCGTGCGTAATCAAATGCACGTAAAGAGCGATAATGCATAGACCGGTAGTCGTTAGTCGCTATTTTAACATATACTCGTATTCAAAGTGCTTGGAACGTTTACTACCGAACCACCAATCATACGCCTCTAGCCATGTGTTTACGTGCGGATCACGCGTTGAATGTATTCAATTATCTTCATACAAAACTTTATTTTTAGTTGTTTTTTTTATTTCGTTTAAATTAGATTAATAAAATTCATATTAAATGATGAGTAAAATATTTTATGAGGTTACTTGTAAATAAATGTTTGTATGTACTTACGATGATTCCAACGATGATAAAAGCACAAACTAAAGTTCCTGCGGCGATGTAAACATTATGGAGATGATCCAGGTGAATAGAAATGGGCACTTGCAGGTCCAGCTCATTTTCTTTGCTGATTGAATCTACGCTTGTTATTTTTTCCACAACAAACTCATCTGAAACAAAAAGACAAAAATTCGAAGGTCATTACCGCTTTTCATTATACCTACATTTAATCCGCAAGGATAAAATATTAATAGAAAAATATTTTAAAACACTAATCTAAATGAGTGGAAGGATTATGTAATTAAAATTTAATCCCTAAACACCAGGAAATAAATGTAATAAATATATCAGAAGGGCAATGAAAAATGTAAATGTTGAACGTTGCTTGCTAAGTATTTTATTTTTCTTACCTTCGCATGTTTTTCCTGTGAATCCTGGTTTACAAGCACAGTAAAACGAGTCCATGCTACTCCAGCAAGTGCCTCCATTCGTGCAGGGATTTGTACTGCAAGCCTTTAATATAAACAAAATGTAACCACAAAATAAAACGTGATTTCCTTTGCTTGGTGCAAGTTTAAAGATAACGCGTCCCAACTTATTAAGTATGGGTCCAAATGTTCAAATAGTGCTTACGTCTGATATTATATGATTAGGGTGTAACAATATCTGTACAGGGAAATGTCAGCCCAACGTAATTTCTTGGCAATAAAACGTCGGCTTCAAGAAATGGGAATGGAGACTCAGAATGGTTATAGCTTTGAAGATAACGCACTTTCCTCCCTTACAAAAAAAATACAACGCGTCTTAAGTGCTTTTCCCCAGCAATATCACTAAATTACACAAATAATTAATTAATGTACTACATTTTCGCTTGCTACTTATACACGCATTACCATAAAAACGTGATGATTATAAAACGTGAATAAATTTGATCAATTTTTAACGCGTTCATATTACACCGTAAGTAAATCTCTGCAAGTGAAACTCTTTATATGAAAGCATTTTCAGGTTTCCCTAGGGAAACTTCAGTATTGTTCCCTTGTTTAATTTACTATCACAACACGGCGTTTACTTTGCGCCGAGATAATTCGTGCACAAAGTTTCATCATTGCCCAGCACCCTGGACACAGATAAAAAAAAATCTCATCATTATTCAGAAGTCAATTAGTAATATTGGTAGATTTCTAGGTATAAAGGGGGCGGAAATGAGAACGCGCTACTTGTCAGTCTTCCGATTTAATACCGTGAAATAATCTTCGCATATAGCTGTATTGAAATCAATGTATTCACTGGAAATTTCCCTATGAAACAGTTTGCGCCCTAGTTTACGCTTTCATATTTGCAAAGGATAAAGAATTTTTCGCGGTAATAAACCACGAGATATATGTTACGATTTTCAATCAATAAATTCCGCGCTATATTTGTTTTCTTTCTTACATGGTTCGATTTACAATTTATGAGACTGACTACAAAATGTTAGTACAAAAATCGTATAAAATACGAATTATATTCTAATCAAATTGTCACCTCTATTTTTGATCACTGGTTGTTTCAATTATTTTTTTTAATTAACTTTAAAACGAATTTTGATTTTGTGTATATCAGGATAATATTACACATTGGTAATAACTTTTTATCTATAAACCAATTTTTGTAGTAAAACTTTGTTAACAATTATATCTTCAGTTGTTTAGAATTTTAGTTCAATATTCCATAAACATTTTATTATAAATTAATAATTCAGTTCTAATTCCGAGTAGCCAGTAACCGTTAGGGTTACTTATAGTACAGTTGAAAATGATAAAATATAACATAATAAAGAACATGAAAAAAGACGAATAAGACTTGTACTTTGCGCCTTTTCTGTGCATGCGCTTTCCTTCTTAGCATGGCATTTAAAGTCATCTCGAGATATTTTACCTCATGTTAATGACTCGCTAAATTAAACAAGATTACGTCGATTTTTCAACAAAAACATGTATAATATTCCACATGCTTGGATGGTGTTGTTTTATGGTTGATTATTACTAATATTATCCATGTTTTGCTAAAAACTTTCTTCTTTTAAAATGCCATACTCATTACCTAGTGTAGGCGACTTTCTTACTTGGCTGCTTGAGTTGTTTGTGTGTCTTTTCTGTTAGCCAGTGCTACCACTATTTAGCAAATGGTACTTTGACTACTCCAGTTCGATTAAGTTTGTTGCTGGTACAATAACAGTTTCTTGAGATAC
The DNA here is from genome assembly GCA_030264735.1 of Gymnusa sp. GC000175. NCBI lineage: Eukaryota > Metazoa > Arthropoda > Insecta > Coleoptera > Staphylinidae > Gymnusa > Gymnusa sp. GC000175. The sequence continues at coordinate 1,744 of JARJDX010116599.1, read as the reverse complement.
CAAGTGGGGATATATTAACGCCTTAGTATTCTTTGCTATAATTTTTTACAATGCTGTGACTTCAAATACGTTGCTGGCATAAAACAGCACCGGACAGGTCCTTAAAGTATCTAACAAAGATGTTGCAAGATCTTAGTAATATTTGTAAATTTTTCTAAGGATGCTGTGACTATACTCCATTACTATCAAGTATGTTGCTGTCGTAAAGCCTTTTTTTGTATATGCCTACTGACCTATTTGTAATTGGGTTGGTGATTATCGCGTGTTGGTGCTTTTCATATTTTCGGTCGCCTTTCCACATTCTTTATACACTTTCCAACTGGTAATCTTGTTTGGTTGCATTATTTTTGATATTGCTCTTAAGATTTCCATTTCGATTTTTCTCAGCTTCTTTTTTGTGGTTATCAACTCTGGTTTCTGTTGCGCATGTCATTATGGGTCGTACAAACATTTTATGACTGTCCTTCTTTGTTTATATACTTGTTCTTCCAAATTATGTGTTTGGAGCCAACCAAAACTTGCTGCTGCCATATTTGTGTATGTAAAAACTTTCGGTTAACTTCGAATGGCCATATATTTGTCCGTATTTAAAGCTAAACGATTTGGTCGATTTTAAATTGTATTAAGGAGGTCGAAGCATACAATTCCTATTTCATCTTATATCAATATTTATTTTCCCATACGTTGGTTAAAAGATTTTATTTATGATTATGTTAATCGGAAGAAGGCTTACGTTACCACCTTGTCATCTTTCATTGTAATTGTAAAGCTTGTGTCATAATCATCATCATCATCATCATATGCAGCCTTGTTCACACCACTGCTGGTGTTAAGCCTCTTCAGCCTGTAATGCTGGCAACTTACATTTCAGGTGGACCTACAGTTTAACGTGGATTCCGAACCACTGGAGTTACATGATTTCTCATCTTATTCCGGACCAGAGAAGGTTTTAGACATGAACCCCCACGCTGGCAAGGCGGATTGGGGAGTTGGGGCAGTGTTATGAATTTAAATATTTAAATAAATATTTTGCACGATCTTGCACTCAGCAACCGGATGCCTAGACCGCTGAGCTACACTGCCAGAAGCACATTTGGGTTTTAATTGACCACGATAAAATCTGACAATTTTCACTATAATATAGTGCCTCAACATAAAAGATTTTCATTACAGTGGAAATGCTTTCAAATGCGGATTTTAAAATTTGTCGTTTTGACACCGAAAATTGATAGATCTCTAGCTGTCCAGTTCCCGCGCATCTCTTGAGCAAGTTCCCTTCTTGAGTTCATAAGGATTTTTGTGCTTTTACTGATATTTTCTCCTCCTTTTGTGATTTTTAAGCGGTACTTTTCTTGCCCTTTCTTCAATTCTATGTTCTTCTTGACTAGGGGTGTTCAGGTGTTCTAGTCTTGCTCTTATGTATTAGCGCAATAGGGTTCTGGCTGTTGTATATGGTTCCATTTTCTCGTGTTCGTGTTGTGAATTAGTCTTCAATTCTTTAGGTTGACCACCACCTTTGCCCTCACTAATTGATGATCGCTGCCTTTGTATTCACCCATGTACAATTTATATGAGAGCTTTTCTTGAAGAAGAGTTCATTAGGCCTTGTTGCTGTATGAAATCTACCAGCATGCTTCTTCTAGAATTTCTGTAATCAATGCCATAGTAACCAATCGCAGTTTCAGAGTCGTACTCTTTGCGAGATTTGCTGTATCTGAAACTTGCTAATGAGAAATATGTAGTG
>JARJDX010116535.1:0-13511 GCA_030264735.1 Gymnusa sp. GC000175 | reverse complement strand
TTCGTAGAGTCCCTGTTACCGCTATTTGCTCCATAAGGAGCGATTTATTGTATTTTATGTGTATCTACGATCTATAATTTGTACATGCATGTAAATTATGTGAATCAAATAAATTATTAAAGAAAGTAAAAAAATAACATTTAATTCAGAACAACTCACTCTTTTAATAAATTTGTTACATATAAGAATTGAGTACCTAATTCATATGTTAACATGCAATTTAAATTCAATTTACCTGGATTACAGTCTTTGGGCAGAATACATGCACCTTTCGACGTTCCCATATAACCTGTGTTGCAATAACACTTTGTTTCGTTTTTTAGTGGGCATGATTTTTGAATAGTATCACACGTAAAACAATCATATCCTGAATTTGCTAATGTTGCATTCGCTCTACAACCTACAACACAAAAATTAATTACAAGGTAACTTATTAGAAATAAATTAAATTTCACAAGAAGCACCAAAAAGTATTTACTCTTCCTAGATATTTTAAAAGTCATTTTAATATACTATTATAATTATAAAATCTATATAAAACCCACACACACACATTCATGTTTTTCTAATAATCATAATTTTGCAGTAATATTTCACATTGGTGATCAAAATGTCTTTTGGGCAAATGTTAGTCAGTTTAATGTCCATACATATAAATTTCCCAGCAACCAAATGTCCGACGGACATTTGGCGACCTAATGTCTGTCGCACAAACTCTAACGGTCAAATGTCCTAGAAAGCTAGAAACACCAAAATGCTGACGAGACAGCTGGATATCTCGCAAAATAAAACACAGGTCATAGTCATAATCTAAGAAGAAAAAGATGTAGTCATAGAAATTGAGACAGTCAGTTAGAATTACAACTTTTAATTGTTGCAAATGCGACCATTTTTGTTTCTTGATTTTTAAAGAGGAGTTAATGCAGCTGTTTGAACTTAGTTTTTAAGCATTGAAAATTGTCTTCTCTTTGATAAATTAAAAATAGCGCCCTCATAATTTTTACTTGGATAAAGCCTTCAGTAATATGCTTGATGTCTGCTACAGTCCTGTCAGTTGTTTTACAAGAGCCCCATCTCTTTTTATTCATGTATTCCCACGTTTTAGAAATGAAAACATTCGACAAAATAGCACTTATTTTATGATAGGTGCTCCATCATTGATACATGTGCCTGTTCTACAACCAGATTATAAGCTATCTTTTCCTGAGTATCCAACATATTTTCTTTCTGTTAGTTTTTAATCTCTTGCTACCTACCTACTAGTCTCTTCGTGTCCATTCTTGAGATGTAGTTATTTTACACTTTTCTTTTATGATTTCTTCGTTCTGTTACAGGTTTTACCTTGCATTGTTATCGAATGACATCGTTTATTGTATCATGTGTTGTATCAGGTTTAGTTTTGGTCAAATAAGTCATAATTGGTCATATAACTGCTTTGTTTTTGGATTTTAATATTTGTTAAACCATACGCCTAAAAAGGCAGATAATTTTACACTTTAACTGCTTGCAAATTCTTAGTGAGTACTGTACATTTTTCTTCTTGGCCTAATTTCTCATCTTTTTTTCTCTGTTCGTATTTTTTTTAATTAGATACTTTGTACTTTTACTTGTAGATGACTTTTATATAATAGCTAAGAGAGACATCGCATGTGTATTTTTTATGCTAAAATGAATATACCATATCAAAAGTAAATCTGGTAAACGCCTTTCAAGATGGAATCGCTTCTCAGTAATTACTATATGTTTTAAAACATTTAAAAAGATTCCTCCTTGGTCTAGTGAGATGGCAATTAGGAATAAAGCTTAAAATTTTTTTGGAAAAGCCCTTTTTGCGACTTTTTCTTTCGTCAGACTTCTTAGTCCTTTTCTATACTTTTTGCTATCATTCATATGTTAACCTGTTTCTAATGATGTTAATGTCTCAACTATTTTTTCACATTTTATCAGCTTGTTATCATTAACTTCTTCAATTTTGACACATTTTTGTTGCTTATGAAGGTAAATATATTTTAAGCTTGCCCCCTTATTCATGATGAAGTCATTGTCTTTGTTTCCTAATATGTTTATCTTTAGGCCTTACTTTCCGTATTCTTTGTGCTGTTCCATTACTTTATACTGCATATCGACGACTTCTTGCGTCTTGTAACGAAACCAATATTTAATTGCTATGTAGATCACAAAAGTGGGCAAATGGTCGGACTAGTACGCCTATTCTAAACCCCGCCACCCGTTGGGTGTATGAAATTTTGCTAATAGTTCTTGCGTATCCAATTCGTGTATAAATTCATTCGCGAACATGATAATGGTCTATTACTACTGTGTCGCTATTATCAAAAATACAGAACTTGCGTGGCTTATGCAGAATTTTTCCCTAAAGGGTGATTGGTTTTTCTAAATATAGGTGGGTTGGATTTTATATTATTTTATTAATAGTTTGTATTCAGATTTTCAATAATTGTTACACTTGTATAATTTAGATTGTAAGATTTTTTATTTGTTTTCTAAATATAGCACGTACCTATTTATCAACTATTATAATAAAGCCACAAAAAGTGTATAAAACTGGTTAGAAACTAAAAACAAAGAATTATTCTAAATAAATAAAGCCTTAAACTAAATTCTTCGGAATCTGATTTTTCTAAGCTGGACAAAAAACGATCTGGCAATCAATGTGGGATCGATAGGTTCCACTTCAGTTTCTAACCTCTGATTATCAGCTCCGTTTAATTTATGGTTTTTACACTTCTTTTTCACCCAAACCCTCCTTTGTTTTTTTGACTAATATGGATGGCTTATTAATTTTTTTATACTTCTTCCATATAGTCTGTCTACGGTCTAGTAAGTAGTAGCAGTTGTCACAGTTGTTTTGTCACTTTTTTTAAGAATGAGCAAAATAATTGCTTTATTACTCCATTACTCTGATAGTTTACCTTTATTAATGCATTTGTTAAGAAGTTCAGTTAATAAGTTAACCAATTCTTGGAATCTATGTTGTACGAATTCAGAAGAAATGTCTTCTGGTCTGGATGATCTACAATTTTTTTAGTCCTTTTATTATTTTTTGAAATGATTAGGCACTTTTTCTCCTTTCATGATATGTGCTATAATATATTACATGATATAGCAGCTATATCATGTTGTTATGGGTACATGTGCCGATTCACAAGAATAATAGGTATTAAGTAACCCGTCTCTATTGGTTATTAATATTTAGATGTCTTTTCTCATTTTACTCTAACCTTATGTTTCTGAGGATTTGACTAGCTTCCTGTAATTTTTTTTTTCAAGTGTAATTCTAGTTTGCGACATTTTACTTTTCATTTGTTATTTTCTCTTACCGTTTTTTTATATTTTGTAATTACTTCGTTATATATGGATTTATCTTTACTCGTTTAGTTAGTCATTTCTAGTGTCGTTTCGAAAATTTTCCTTTCCCACTTCTAATTTCTTATTTCGCCAATGTCTTTTCCATAAAATTTTTGTTTAAAAAAAAATTACATGAAAGTATAATTTTAAATTTTACCAAATAGTGGTCACCTTCGCTCCAATGACCTATTTTTATTACTGCTTAAACGTTAACAAATCTTTACTGTATTTTGTGCTAACGCCTACATAGATTAATTAACCTTTATCACCACTAGCAATAATTCTTAGGTAAAAGCAGTTATTGGGTGTTGTGTTGATTTTACAACTCTTGAATTCATATCGAAAAGAATAACAATTTTCTTGTTTCTTCTGTGCTTAATAATTGGGTCAGTTTGGGTTTTCTTTTTGGTAACCGTAATTCGTCTAGTAGCGCAAGTAGTTGTTATTTACACTATTCATTTGAAGACATCACACATTATTATAAACATTCAAGTACTCAAGTTAAAAGTAAAATTTAGAGCCCAAGAGAAACACCCTGTATATAAAACTTATTAAAAAATATAATTTTCCAGTTTTATTTTAAATTTAATTTCAATATTTATTATTTAACTCTTTTAACAAACCCAAAAAAAATTTTATTTAGAATCAATCCATTATTCCATTTCCAAATATTTAAAAACCTCTAAACTTTATACTGTAAATGATTTATATATTCGTTTAAAGAATTATTTCTCAGATGATTTACACAGGCGCTTTTTTAAATTTATTTACATAACGAAAAATTCAAGCTCAAGTAAACACCAATTGTAGAATCAATAAAATGAAAGATTATTTCGTGCAGTTACATTCAAAAGAGGGCAATGTTCCATGTAATTTGAATTGTACCAAAATTAAACAGGGCAAAAAAATTAAATTAAGCAATTATATTTTTAAAATGTAATTAGTGTAATTAGTTGATTACTTACCATTTGGTAATGTCGTTGTATTAATGTTAACTGCAAAAAATTAAAAATTCATTTGTTAAAACGTATTATTTAAGTAGAAAATTATGGAGATTTTAGTAAGAGTGTTACAAGTTTTAAAATTTTTAAAATAAAAGTATACTCTGAAGCGAGGCGTGTCGTAGTAGTTATAAAACTACGTTCACGTTTTGAATTGGATTTAATTTTCTTGTTAGCCATATTTCTTTTGAAAATAAATAAAAAACCGTCCATGACTGTGTATACGTCGTATTATACGACGATTTAGTTAAAAATAATTGTTGATTGGGCGAATTTAATCTCCATTGGTGACATGTAGTACTTAAACAGCTAATTGTGAATTTAAGATACATGGCCACTGAGCTTGTTAATAACCGCGTAGGTATGCAGCGAAATTTAATATTTTAATGCCTATGTTAGCATGTAAACAAATCATTTGAAAAACACTTTGGAATTTAAAAGCTCCCTTAGGAATTATTCTTTTTACAAGACACATAGGGAAAGAATGTGTAAAAAGTTATGTGTCCGTAAGTACGATTTAATTGACTACGGTTATCGATCTTGTCCGAACAGTATTTCCCATTCAATTAAACCGTGTAAAAAAATATGTTTTTCGAGGTCTTTAATCGCCCAATCCTTAGGTTTTGTAAACGATTTCTTCGCCAATACCAGGAGTATTTCCAAGACTAAGAAATGTAACTAATTACCCAAAGTCTTGTATTAGTAAAGGTGTTTATGTATATATGGTAAAACAAAAACTAATGGGAGGTTTTCGACAAAGATAAATATTTTTAGATCTAGCCAGTGGGATTAATTCACAAAGATTTATAAATACAATTTATGAATTATTATTGCTCTGACTGAATGATTTCTTTAATAAATAAAACTTAAGTTAAAATTGTCCTTGTTCCCGGTTTTTGTATCGAAAATAAAAATAATACTTACCACCTTGGGTGGAAGTAGAAATGCTTCCAGAGTTAGTACTGGTACTGCTACTAACAGTAGTGTTAATAATACTAGAAACTGTAGTAGAAGTAGAAGTAACATTAGTAGCTGGTCTAGTGGTATTTGATACTGTAGCTAAAAAATATAAATATATTTTTATTATTCTTAAAATATGATACATTCTCTTTAATTTTTGTTTTATTTATAGTGGGAAATGTTATCTTATGCTGTAAAATAATTTTATAAAAAAAAATATTTTAACTAAAGTAGGCTTTGAAATTTGATCTTATTTTTATAAATATTTCTGTTTTACTCTTTTTGGAACTGACTTATTATCAGATTTCGTAGAACCAGCGTGTGATTAATTTATAATTGGGGTAAACAGTACACGATTGGGCCCTTGAGCATTTCGCATGTTTTATTCAAGCGGAGCAATAATATGCGGAGATGAAAATCGATTAACTATTTTTAGAATATTCTTTAATAATAAAACTTTGTCTTAATATTCCTGTTTTCTCAGCTTGTGTCATATTTTTTCAAGTAAGGATAGAAATGACAGAAGAGCAAAAATTGGTAAATTGTTCATTGGTTACTTTTGGCAATGTACTCCAAACCAGCGTTTCTCAACTTTTTGCATTGAAATGCAATATATTTCTTAAAAGTTCTATTATATCCCAATTGTTTAATTTATTATTTATAATATAGTATATATTGTATAAGTGACAATCACCTGGCGATCAGTGTAGAAACAAGATTGACTTGAAAACATCTAGGCGGAGTACCAACACTTTTCCTGGCGGGAATTCAGCAATGATCATAAATTACTTACAGCCCTTTTCAAAGTAATACTTAAGGTACTACAAATGTATAAATAAATTAGGGCCCAACGTTCTAGCATATTCTCTTAACGTTTTTAGAGCTATACTGTTATTGGCGATTTAAATTAATTTTTCCCGCCATATTATATTGCTCTAAATGGGTAAAATAAGGTTATGACAGATTATAATACTAGTAACTTGGTGCCTTTTTTGTGGCTGGGCTTTTTTACAGTGTTTTTTATGCTTGGTGAATTGTAAATATCGTTTAAATATAAAAACTTATCAAATAAATAAAGTACCCACTACGGGAGAAGTAATTTTTTTCCGCTAGAGGGCGTATTGCTTAGCTTGAATCGCCAATAAGCATTTTACTTTCCATTTGATATACTACATCTGATTTTGTCTTTGAATATTTCTTGTGGTCTATTATCTGCAAATATTTCTTACAAGTACTTCACCCATACGCTATTTCCCTCCTTGCTATCAGTTATAATTTAAATAATCTTATTATGCCTCAGCACATTTTCTTTTTATTTATTTTTTCACCATAAACTTCATTGTTTCTCTGTAAATTTAATAAATTATTCTTTTTGTGTATTTCACCCTGCAATTATTAATTATTATTTATTCCAATATGCCAAAAATAAAAAACATTAATTCCGCCTTCTTTAGTAAATATAGAGTGGCTTTAAAGGCTACGTTTTCTATATTATTTTTGCAAATTAAAAACAACTAACATTATTCACATATAAAAATTATATAAGCTTCCATCTGTAAAAATTACTATTTATACAGGTGCTCCAGTTTTCGAATAATTAAATAATGAACAAACACTGACCGGAAAATTGTACAAACATATTGGTATTTCCAATTCACTATTAATTAATCAGAATTGTGTTTTGTACACCATTAATATTTTTAGCGTACACAAAAGCAGACATCATTTCATGGAACTCATTTTTAAAATGTTAAATCAGCCGAAAAAGGGCTTGCTGTTTACCAGCTTTATCCTTGTTGTAAATTAAGCTAATTACTAATAACTAGCTGTTTTTATCCGGCATTGCACGGACACCCGCAACCTTAACCTAACCCGGTTGTACCATAAGAAAAAATTAATTTTATCTGGATATTTTTATTCATTATATTTCTTATATTATCTCAAAATTTGGCGCTTATGGCATGTTATCTTCATTTTGTTATTTTGACTATTTATTGACGTTTATAATACGATGGCTGTCTTCTTTTTCTTCTTCTTCTTCTTCTTCTTCTTCTTATTCTTCTTCTTTGGATGACAGTCATTTAGAGTATGTATCAACATAGATATTTTTACTTTATTAACGACTGTATGAAATACTGCATTGTCGTTAATTTTTACCACAAACATGATTTAAAAGCCATGAAGTTCTTCTTCCCTCTGCACTCCTCTTACAATTTTTTCCCCTATTACTACTTATAACATCTTTGTGCGTCCAAAATATTAAAATTTTCTCCATTTTATTGTTTCCTTGTTTTTTTTCCTCAGTACTCTTACGTTACCAAAGTGCTGCATCCATGCAATTCTAAGGAGGTGTCTATATTTGCATCAAAATTTTTTATTTTCCCCGTGGCTTTAGTAAGAGTCAATTTTTTAAAGCATACATACATAGAAACACCGGTAAAATGTAGCAACGCAGCAATCTTATCTTTGTTGAAAGGTTTAGATCATGTTAACCAAATAGCTTAGACATTTTAGTATACATGGCTTTTTTGATTCTACATTTGATCCCCTGTAAATTATCACATTGATACCATATAATAGGTGTATGTCAAGGCATGCTCCGCCTCCTTATCATTTTCTGCTTTCGAATCATAAATTTTTTTAAATCAAATGAAATTGCGTTAATTGCTTTATAAATTAAAAAAAAATGTATAACATATGTATAAGATCTTTTTCACGCCCTACTTTAGTTAAGTCTTTTTTTTTTCACTTATTATCTAACTTTCTTAATATGCTGTTATTATATTATTAATTAAATCACTTTTTGATAGCGAGAAAAAATATTATTCCTTATTTTTTTCCTAACTCAAATTTACATCAAACCGATCCAATCGATAATTATTTAATTATGCTAACACATGGAAATTTAATTAAAAGAAAAAATTCACTGAAAATAAAATATTTGATTAATTAACTAATTTGGTAATAACTTACAATTACTTCCAGTTCCATTACCTGAAAAATAAAAAAGATAACATGGGTTGGTGATAACTGCGAACAACAAAAAAGTAATGAAGAAACTCTTGTCATCACAACTTTTTCCCGAAGGCTTGTTTTACATTATCCTTTTTTTTAGCTGGAAACTCTAACAAGTTTTATACTTTCCACTATTACGATTGTTTCAATACACATCAACTATGTCATTTACAACGAGTGTAAAACTCATTTAAGTTTCCACATTAGGAATAAATATGATAAAAAATGCATTAAAAATGCAACTTACCTGGTGTTTGGCCACTAGAATATTTAAATAGAGCTAAATAGATTATTAACAACCCTATATACTTAGATACATCCATTTCAGGAAAAATTTAACTAATGGTGGATAATATATACATAAATGTTTAAATTGGGGCAAATTTTAAATTTTAATTTATTGTTATTTACGTTATCTATCTCTTTCAAAATGTATCAGCGTAGACTGCTTTTGTTCCATATTTATTATTATTTTTGCCGTAAAACAAAATATATAAATAAAATATTGCTTCTTACCGAATTTTAAAATCTCGCCGTCCCATCGTCGTGTTTCTTTTAGGATATTACATAAACTCTTGTTCTATCAAGCTCTATCACTCCCTACTTCTGGAAGTTTTTTGTTTTTTCTCGTTGTGGCCCTATATTATAGAATTAATTGTGCATATCTGGTATTCTTTCATTTTTTGTCGATTAGCGCGAAACCGCCTTTATTCATCTTGAAAATCGTACGCCCAGATTCCAAACAGCTTATTTTGTAAGTGACCAGATTTCGCTATCCTACAAAAGGGAAAAGGGTAATAACAATAATGGTCTTGTAGTTTTACAATAATTTTTGTACAGACTTTACATCTTCAATACTTTATCCATAAACATTTGGTCTACCAACGTTTGTTTTACTACGACATTTCGTGTACCACGACATTTACACTACTGAAATATATTTTTTTGAATTTCAAAACATCAAAACTCGGGAAAAGACATTAATAATGAACAACGGATCACGAAAGAAGCTCTAGACGTAACAACTAAAACACCCATTACAAGACCAAAACGAGAAAATTAACAGAAATAAACTATACGCAGAAAAGTTTGGATATCAGGAGGTACAACAACAGAAAGCTAAAAGAACACTGGAAAATAAGGAAAGCCTAAAATAACTATGAAAAACAATGAACCTAGGAAAAGCAAAAAATAACAAACTCACAAACGCAGACAACATAGAGATAAAATAAATAACAACCTTAATAGAAGACGCAGAACAATGCAAAAAATTTTTATATGAGAGCATAGCAGATCATGATCCAGGCAATGAAAAAGCTGACCGATTACTTACGTACCCCACATAACAATAAAAGAGATCGCTGATTTTTTGCGAAAAATGGAAAATGGCCGGGCGAGAGGAGATGACAACATAGTCTCAGAAATGTTAAAATATGGAGGAACACCAGCGCCTAAACTCTTGGAAAAAACTGTATAACAAATACGTACATGAAATGGATGTACCATGTGCATGGACAAACGCTCTAATGACAGAAACTAACAATCTACAGGTCAATAAGTATACTGCCGGCCAACCTTAGCCTCTGTGCTTTGATGCTTGATCTCTATACAGACGCAGTAATTCATGGTTGTAACGGGTTCTGCACAAATCACTTTCGTTAATTTGTCCATATATCCTCTGGAGCATTTTCTTTTCGAAACAGTTTAGAGTCTTTGCTGTTTTCTTATTAGTTGTTATCTCGCTACCGTTTGCTATTACATGTCGGATTAGCGTTTTATACAGTCTTATTTGATTTTTATGAACATGCACTATAGATTGAATACAAGGATCGGTTGGCAGCGGTAATCCGTGTTAGCACTTCAAACTCGTTTACACCTTCAAAACAGTGATTTGCGATTACTATATTTTATGGCAGTTGGGAGTTTTTTCATTCATTCATCAAGCCACACGGGAGGCTTCTAACGATTTAACCACATCCTGCATGGATCTTCGTAGTAAATTTATGTCGTTTTCATACCCTATAATTTGTGACGGCTTGTTCAGTATGGTGCGTATGTCTACGGTCGCTTTACTTTATTTGAGGCCCTATCTTACTTGGGAATGCATCGTCATTTGTGAGCTTCCTTTTACTTGACAGGACGTGTTAAGTATTTTAGTCTCACTAGTCTAACCTGTTAAATCGGTATGCTAAAGTTGAGCATAATTGTATGTAGCTTCTAGCAAATGATGCTATCGTAAGTCTGCTTAAAGTCGATGAACAACTGATATACATTTACATCATATATTCAAGCAATTTTTAAAATTTGAATATCTGTGAAGAGTTGATCTTTTGTTTTCTCTGAGTGTGATTCCATTTTTGATCTTACGGCTGTGGTGAAAATCTTGTCAACCGTGTTTAGTTTTTTTTATGTATAGGGCAAAATACGCTACCTTATCATTCTTAGGGTAGTATTTCTAATTTCCAGAACATTGAGATGAGTTCTTGCAGCTAAGATAAAATCCATTCCTCACCTATTTTTGTAGTTCCGCAGGGATATTATCCACTCCGGGAACATTATTGCAAGAGATTTGATTATGTATTTAATTTCTATTGCGGTTGGTGGCTCGCAAGACTGATCTTTGCGTGGGTCTGAATTTATGTAAATTTTGTCGTTAGTATTGATGGTTAGGCGCTTAGTCAAGTATTTCTTCCATCTGCCTTTTACTTCACCATTTGGTTTTGTTGGTCTGTCCAAGTACGCGCTGTTTCGTTGTTGTGCGGATTTCTGGCATTTTTTTTAAACCAGTCGTTTCTTATTTTACGTGATGAATATCTTATAGCTATTTTTGTCGCCTGTTCCACATGTCTTCCACATCTGAAGCTAAAGTCTGTGTATTTGGATGTGGTATGTTGTGTGCTTCGTTATTCTTATCAGGAGCCTGCTGGTAATGTCTTCTTATTTCGTGTTAGACATGGCTTGAGCTTGTATTCTTTTCCTTTGATCCCTATATACCTTACTAAGTAAAAGTTTGTTTCACAATTAGCTCCGCGATAACTTCGAACAATTATAACTCTAGAAGCTCCTCTCTTGTCAATCAATACATGGTCTACTTGGTTGTGATGTCTTTCGCCTGCTGAGGTCCATGTACACTTATGACTTGTGTTGAGCTTATAAACCATTTTTTTGTAGTGGCGAAATCAACTGTTCTCAGACCATTGTCATTGAACTGGTACAAGCTATTTTTGCTTATAGTCCTTGCACATATTCGTTCTTTTCTAATATTAGCATTAAGATCTTTGATTACGATTTTATAGGTCATTCAAAGGTGCTGCGTTATAGACCTGCTCTAGTTTCTGGTATAGTATTTCCTTTATGATGTCATATTTCTCTTCTGTTTCAGCTTGTACGTTTATAATTGAAAGAAATTGAAGAAGCGTATCTTTATTCTAATAGCGCATATTCTTTCATTAATCGGTTTGAAGTCTAAAATAATTTTATCTTTTAATGAGCTGCTTACAATAAATACAACTCCTAATTCACGTCTTCCATCATCTCTTTCGCTCTGAAGGATCGCGTACTACCATCAAATGTGTCATTTAGCTCTATACTGACGCAGTAGTTTATGGTTGTAACGGATTCTCCACAAGTCACCTTCGTTGATTGGTTGGTATATCTCCTTTTAAAACTATTTAGAGTCTACGCCGTTTTTCTTGTAATTGACGGGACTCCCTACCTAGCGTTTGCTACTACAGTTCGGATTAGCGTTTTATACAGTCTTATTTGTGTGTTTTTATGGACATCTCCTGTTTTAAATACTTGGAGCACAAGAATCGGTTGGTTGCGTTAATCCGTCTAAGCACTTCTTTAGTTTCGTTGTTTTCGGTGAACTCGTTGGACTGGTTAAACCCTACTAAACAATTAACTCGTTCACTCCTTCAAAACAGTGTTCTGCTATTACTATGTTTTGTGGCAGTCGAAGTTTTTTTGCATTTTATTATTTCCGTTTCCATTGATGGGTTTTTCTACTTCTGTGCAAATTATTTTCTTGTTCCACTCCTTCATTTAGATCTTCTGGTAGTATTAAAATTATTAATGATTTTAAGAAAAAAAATATAATTTTTATAAAAAGTTCACATCATCTAAAACATAAAATGCAATCAGCAGATACAAGAATATACAGGATTTCTCCAAAAACTTTGAAATTTTAAATATGAAACACCAATTTTTTTACTGTAGATACATTTTCTACAGCAAAAAATACATAACTTTTGCTTGAAAAACTTTTTTGTATTCATGATAGGTGGCGAGGTAAACACAGAAAACACAATTTTTGCGATATATTTTTTCTGTTATTACAGTGTCATTACCGATAATTAATAAATAATATTTTAGGTAAAAGTCATTTATTTTTTACCACACAATTTGACTCTGCTATAAAAAGCGGGGTCCCCGCTTAAAAATTTTTAGTTTCCCCCTTAAGGGTTGGGTGAGAGGCAAATTTATATTTTTAAGCAAAAAGCCCCACTTTTCATTGCAGATTCGGATTCTGCGCAAAAATAAATGTCTTTTACCTAAAACACCCTTTTGTAATGATCGTTGGAGGCGCTGTAGTTGCGAGAAAAATAAATCGCAAGAATTGTTCATCCTGCGTTTACAGTACCACCTTGATTACAAAAAATTTTAGGTTAAAGTTACGTATTTTTGTCATAGAATTTGAATTTATAATAAAAAATCGGTAACGACGAGTTAATCGAAAATCAATTCATCAAAAGCAAATTCATCAAAAACGAGTTCATCGAAAACGAGTTAATCGAAAACGAGTTCATCGAAAATCAATTTATCGAAAGCAAATTCATCGAAAATCAATTCATCAAACGATCAATTCATCGAATGATCAATTCATCGAAAAAAAAGGGAAATGGCAAGCGGACCGAAAAAGCCAAAAAAGCAATGTTCGATAAACATAGAAAGCATAAGAAATAATTGCATATAATTTAAAAAAAAAATTCTTTAATTGATTTATTAATTATTATTAATCAAGCGAAACGTTGGCAACAACCAATAAAAATACGCGACTTAAACCCGAAAGTAAGAAAATTTACAATTATTCGACATGTTTTTGGACAGGGGAGATTAACAAAAACACTAAAGAGACTAATTTATATTTAAACTTTTTTTTATTATTTT
>JARJDX010116525.1:0-14287 GCA_030264735.1 Gymnusa sp. GC000175 | reverse complement strand
TTTCCGAACGTAAGGTGGTATAAGTTTTTCACCATAAAAAACGGGAAATTTTCATTAAATTTTTTGACCCCCCGTTTATGACAGCGGAACGTCAAGCCATAAGACTTTTTTATAGAACTTTAGACGATCTTTAATTTTTATTCGAAAAACTTTTTTGTAAAACTCCCAATTTCGGAGATATCGTCGATCGTTTTTTAAACTTTGAAAGCGTCGCGACGCCGAACCGTACTTCGCCCGACCCCGGTGCGAGGTTCCGAGGGTGATCCGATACGGGGGCCATGAGTTGCCATAGACGTCGTCACCGTATCCGGTCTGTGTAAGAAAAAATGGAATTTTAATGTTTCGGTCTTATTCGTTTAGTTATTAATAATTAATTAATAACAAAAACAGCCTTAAAAGGGACAAAAGAACATGGATTGATAATATTGCCAACGCCGTCCAATCAGCAGCATACATAGTAAGAAAGCTCACGAAACAACTCTTAAATAGAACGCTCTGCAAATCTAAGCCTATATAATATATGGATTACTCGTAAAACCTAAGGAACAACCAACAAGATGACAAGAGCATTTCTAGGACCTACTGAGTAGACTAACCATCAAACCTAACTTTCCTTTCCTACAGAGGAAGTGCGTGCGCCATTAAACATATCCAACAACGACACAACCACTAATAAAGGTAGAAGTGAGCAAAGCCACCAGAGAACTTAAAGATTGAAAAGCACTAGGGATTTATAACATACACGCGGAAATGCTAAAGGCTGATAACAAAACCTCCACATATTTATTGCTACCACTACTTCAGAAAATATGGGACCAGAAACTTTTCCAAAAGAATGAAATAATGGGCTATTATTAAAACTCCCTAAAAATGCAATCCCAGCGAATGTGGTAACTGGAGAGGAATCACACATCAAAGATAGATGTAAGATTATACTGAGTCGAATAAGAAAAACTATAGAACCAACACTAAGGAAAGAACAAGCAGGTTTTAGGACAGGAAGGTAATGCGTAGATCAAATCAATACAGTCCGAATTATAACTGAACAAGCAGTGGAATGGTAAACTCCAGTATTTTTACTCTTTGTATAGTTCTAAAAAGCGTTTGATACGATCAAATAGAAAAGAATATGGGCAGTACTTCAGTGGAGCAGAACACCGGCGAAAATAATTAGCATAATACAAGCTATCAGAAGTGGTTAAGGTATCAGCTGGTGTGAGATTTTCGCTCTCTCCTTTGACATTTTTAATAGAGCATCATGGAATACAATGGGAACCATTCAACAGACTCGAAAACATCGACTACGCTGGTGATATATGTCTTATGTCCCACACACTAAGGGACATGTTCAAAAAATCAGCAAAACTCCAATAAGAAGCAGCTGACATAAGCCTACACATCAATATTGACAAAACAGAGGATACGCGTAAATGTACAAACGAAAACAGATCAGTAAAAATAAATGGAGAGACAGTGAAAATGTGCGACCTAATTCTGCTACCTTGGAAGTATAATAGCTAGATATGGAGGTGCTGACTTAGACATTGCTTCAAAAATCAGCAAAGCAAAGGGTGCATTTGGCCAGCTCAACAACATCTGGCGATCCTGCATAGTTTCCAGAAAAACAAAAATAAAACTGTGTAACAGCAACCTACGTTTGACTCCTAGAAATTCAAGTCCCTAAGATCGTCGAAGAAAACAGGAACGAAGACTGGTGCCGCTAACTCACGGATTAATAGTGCAAATTCGGTGTCAGTTATGAAGCGCTATTGTAGCTCTGAAATCGGTTGTATATGTTACGGTCAATTTGATTATTCGGTGCAGTTTTCATAATGCTTGGTCATTATAAATAATGAGCAATAAAATCGAGCAATTTATTAATTTTTTGTTCGTCTACGACAATCTAGGATAATTTATTACATTGCCCGGTAAATATAAATACTGCTCTTATTTCTCTGCTCACTTTAATTAATTGACAGCAAATTGGCAACGTACATTTATAGTGGCATAAAGTCAACATAATGAGGAGGAACTATCTTATATTGATAGATATGTTCAACCTTCAACTTCCTTATTTGAACCAAGCTCGATTTTCATAATAACAAAAGAGAAATAAATGTCTCCGAGCCATCCTAAAATTCAAGTCGCCGGTCATAAAAACGGGCGTATGAAGGTTATGAAGATTCTTAGCCGACATTAAAAATTAGGGAGATTTTAGCAAGCAATCTAAAAAAACAAGCTAAAAAAATGCTCCAAACCTCCAATTAGAAATACCCTGCCGCTAAAAGGGGTGACACAGTTAGAGTTTGTTCTTGAAATCACAGATGCCAATCTTAATAAATTAGGCACGAAACATGGAATCTTAAATCAGCTTTATGCTAGGAACCAATTTACAATATGTAATGAAAAGTTTATTTATGCCGAAGAAATTCCACAGTCAAGAGATTTCACTAAGAGAATATGCAAGAATGTCATCCGAGACTATAGGCTATAGTGAATGTGACTGTAAATTTGACAATGCAAGTGTCAAAAGTTATGTAACTCAAAATGTTACCAAAGTGGAAGCTGGTCTAATAAATGGAAAATCTAGAATTTTATATTTTGTGTGTATATGTATTTGTAAGTAGATACCTAATATGTTTTTTAGATAGGCGTACGTTTATTATTTATACTTATTTTATCACCACCAGTTTGTTTCTTTATTTGTTTGTTAGTTATTTAATTAGTTAGTTAATAATTTGCTTTAATATAATATCCTCTTATTTTTTTATGTAGAGAAATGTGAATAAAAAATATTCTCCAATTGCCCACTCGACTTCCAGCATTATTCATATTGCGCGGGCAATGTAATATTTACTATATAATTTATAATTTTGTCAAATAACTTTGGGCACTTTTTAAATTGCCCGGGAGTTAAAAATAATATTATTTACATTGCCCGTAACATACTACAATGAAATACAAAGAAAGCGCGAAATATAAGCTGCCTAAAGCAAGCGCGCCGAGAGACATCTATCATGCGCTTTAGAACATTCCGTCACAAAAATGAATATCTTTACTTTAGGAGTTGTGTTAGTTTTGTTTATTAGTGCGTTTTATAATTGTCACAAACATTATTTTTGTTCGTTTTGTTAGTTTGTGGGTTCGATATAAGTTTTATACGGTGTGTTGGTGTGTGTCAGCAGGAAAATGATAGGATGACAGGGAAGCAAGGTACGCACAAAAGTACAGTATAGTTACGGGGTCTTACATAAGCTCGGTAGTCGGTACCAGCTCAGGCTCTCGTTTTTATATTATTTTGAATAAAGTATTTTTTACCTAAATAAATAAATTAACCTTTTATTCAAAACTTTCCTGTAGAATAACAGGTGGTGGCAGCGATTAAAATAATCCTTACCCTATGAAGCGCACCCCTTAGATAAGGTAGGACACGAACAACGGGATAGTTTGCGTAGCGAATCACAAAATTTTATTTTTATCTGGACTACTATTATATAAGTTATAAAAGGAAGTCACTATATTAATCCTATTTTGCTGGCAATTTAACATCAATGGTGCAAGCCCAAACAAATGTTACCTGATATGGACTGTTTTTATTGTAATATGATTTTTTTACTTTAATATATCAAAGTATTTATTAATTTAAAAAAATATGTTCATTATACCTCGAAATATATTTCTAAATTCACTAAATAATTAAAATTAAATAAATAATATTAAAAATTATAAATAATCATTTTAAAATTTCTGTAATAAGTTGTAAAGACAATCAAAATGGTAGCGACATTAAGTTTATCAATAAGTCATAAGTGAAGAACATCGCTTATGGATGTGAGAATTAAAAGAGGTGTTGATGTGGACAGCGACCATCATCTGGTAATCGCCGAAACTAGCCGCCATTAAAATCCACAAGAAAATATAAAAATATTATAAAAGACTAGACGCACAAACTAGATGCCCAAAAGACTGCAAATATGAACAATATAGCCGCAGCGTGCAAAACCATAAAAAAAACTATCAAACCGCAAATTTAACCGGTCAGAAGCAATCAGAAAAATTACCAATTAAAGAGATGGCACGAACCTTTTATTGCAGTTCTATACAGTAATCATTCGCAAAACTACCAACCAATTAATGAACCTGACCGAACAGTTTCAGCTACTAGTATTAAGAGCAGAATACAACCCGAAATTGAAGAGCATCTAAGCGGGTGGTTTCTGATCTGGTGTCTTCTGTGTGGAGCTAGCGCAACTCTAAAATCATCACAGTACAAGTTGTCAAATGGCAATCAAACCTTCATATGACGTTCGTAGATTTTACTCAAGCATTCGACCAACTACACATAATAAGTGCATGGGATACTCTAAGAGCAAAAGGTATACCTGAAAAACTAGTACATCTCATAGAGGCAACATTTAAGGAATCCAGCTGAAGTGTCATGCACACATTAACAGAACCAATGGCCTCTACGTCTGAAGTAAAGCAAGGATGCCTGCTTTCCCTATTTCATTTCGGTGATGGATGAAGTCATGCGAAAACAATATCAAACTATCGCAGAGGAATTAAATGGGGATTGACAAAACAACTTGAACACCTATATTACGCTGATGATATTTGCTTCCTCAGCCACAACAACTATGATGTCAGCCAAATTACATAGCCTAGGAATGCATATAAACTACAGTAAAACAAACTCAATGCTAATCGGAGCCAGACATAGCACCAAAATTGTTATAGACAGTCATACTATTGAGAGGGTGAACAAAATTTGCAACTTGGGTAGCATTTAAGGTTGCAGGGGCAAACAAAGACATTATTTCACGTACTAATAAAGCAAAAAGTGCATTTGCACAATTGACACCAGTTTGGAATTTAACACAACTAATTAACAAATTAGAAAAACGTATATTAATACAAATGTCAAATATGTGCTACTAATTAACAGCGAAACATGCCTAGTATTGCAATCTGCAAACCACAAACTACAGTGCTTTATTAATAGGTGTCTACGTCTACTAATTTAGATTTATGAAAAATATCCTTTCAAAAACCGATCCACTTGGAAATAAAAATTAAAAAATGAAAGTGGCTGGACCATTGAGAACTAATAAAATCTGATACGCTATCTGGTGGTGAAAATTGAAGCACGGAAGAGTACCTGTCACTCACTGTGTTCATTGCACAATTTGTTGTATTGTGTTTATATTAATAAACAATTAAAAGAATAACAAAACAAAAACACCATGGATCTCTTTAATATTATTATTCTTGAAAGTCTTGCGCAATATTCTATGCTCGCCAAGTTGACAAGTTGACAAGTACTCTTTCAAAATCACCTGTACAAGCAAAAGTGCTGCCACCATCGGTAGTGTTAGTTCTCAATACAATAAGGCGCCTAAACAACACAATAGCCAAGGAGATTAGACTGCAACACACAACGCGGACGGAATCAAGGAATGCCCAAAAATAAATAGAGTGCGTCTTCATAAAGAAGGCAGCGAAAATGGCTGAAGTTGGAGGCAACTGAAGGAAGTCGAGTAGAACCGCATCTGGTGGAAGAGAGTGGTGAAACCAAAGAATAAGTGCGGCGATCTTGTTTGCCTCGCGATCTTTTTAGGCGCGATCTTTTCTGCGCGACTTTATTTGAGGGATACCCATGCTTTCCCTCGAGTAAGGAGGCAAAACTACTTACGTGGGAAGGGCTGCTAGGCACCTAAAATATGTCTCCTCCTTACCTGGATCGCAAAAAATACTTAAAATATTACTATTAAATGTGTTTCTAACATTTATATGTTCTTAGATTTATTGAAATTTTTCTTTTTTGTTGACCTGAAAATGAGTGAAAAGGCGCGAAATATTGGCATATGTAAAATTTAATAAACAATTTTTATTAACGACCATCAGTTAGTTATTATTTTCATAATTATAAATTTAGAGGACAAATTTAAAATAACAATTTAGAGTAGGTTATAGTTCAACCTAATTTCTAAATATTGTAAAAATATCTTTTATAGACACAAAATCCAGAAATTGTTTACACATCAACAATATATAAATATCATGTTAACATTTAACTAGAGTAAGATAAGGTTTTTTTTTTATTAATTTTAAGATAACAATTTTACTTACTTATAGCAGAAAGAGCTTATATTGAAACTACTTCGTTTTTTCAATCTATATTTCGCCTGTAGATTCAAGGCTTCAACAGGATTTTATAAAACATGACTTTTCTTATAAAACTCGCAAACATGACAAAGAATCGTTTGTTAGTGTTGAGCGTGGTAGTGTCATATGACATATATTTTAAAATATCGAAAAATGAAAAAAATTTAAAACTCCTTGCTGTAGAAATTTTGGAATACAAAATTGACACTTTCAAGCATTTTGCACTAAAAATAATTTTGTTTGATGATTATTTTGAAAAGTCAGTCTTTTGCATTTTTGCAGGATGTAGAAAATTTATCACTCTTTAACATATTGAAAAATCAAAAATTTTCAAAACATCTTGATCAAAAATTGTCCATTCGAGCGGTTTGTACTAATAATAATTTTATGTTTCGTGATTAATTTTGAACAAATATTGGCACTTGGGTATCCCCATTTTCTACAGAATTTAGAAAATGTATCACTTTTCAACATATTTATGTCTAGAATATTAGGAATAAAAAATTGTCATTTCGAGCGTTATGGACTGCAAATAATTTTGTTTCGTGATTAATTAAAAAAAAATCACTTTTTATCATACTTAAAAATTAAAAATTTTTGAAATGCATTGACTGGAATTTTTGAAATCCAAAATTGTTAATTTGAGCATTTGGAACAAAAAATAATTTTAGGCTTCGTGATTATGTAAAAAATAGCATTTAAGTTTCTACATTTTTTACAAGATTCAGAAAATTTATTATTACTCGACATAGATAAAAATCAAAAATTGCCAAAACGCATTGTCGTTACTAGAATTTTTGGATTTCAAATTGTCAGTGTCAACGTTTTTATGTTTCGTGACTAACTTTGAATTAAAAATAGCACTTGGGTTTATTATTTTTTTTTACAGGATGTAGAATTTACAATTTTTAAATAACTAATATTTTATTTTGAACCGTTGATGTGTCTCAAAAAACGTAGATTGTGTATTACTAAAAAATATTGGTGTCGTTTTTGTTTTTAATAGTAATTTTCTGCAAAGGGTTACGGGGTACGCATCATTGTTCCCTCTAAGACAAAAAGGTTTTTGCGCGGAAAACCAAAAGGCCAAACCAATAATGTACGGCACAATCACTCTTATAAAGTATTTAACCGGAAACGTTTATGCAGCCGTAAACTTTATTGTAAACTCTTTAGACAGTCAGATGCGCAATACAAAGCCTCTCTGTCTCAAATATCATCCTCACCTCTAAAACCGACGGGTAGCTCTAGTGAACGATTTTAGGTGTAATAACTCCAATAACTACAGATGAGAAAATTTATCTGCAGGTGTTGCTGGAAGTAGCAGGAGGAAGTAGCCCTACTACCAAACTTTAAAGAACCTAGGCCAATTAGTCATAAACATGAAACTATACCAAATCACGAAAATAATAAATGAGAAGGCGGTCGGATTCTTTGATGACAAACTAATGCTACAGAACCTGTATCCTGTATCAAGTACGAAAACTCGGACAATTGATTAAAGAAATGAATAGCTATAAGATCGAGTTACTCGGTGGGAGTTGAACGAGATGGGATAAGAGTAACCAGTACAGGACTAACGATGGCCACCTTTTCTATATCTAGGAATGCCCAACGGCGATGATCATTGGGCAGACGTGGAGATCATCTTCAGTCAAAAGGTATTTCAAACTAACATACGCATTGTTATATCTACACTTTTTACTTCATAACATATGTTGTACAATGATATGCCCATACAGAAGATGCAGACACAGGTCAATTTTTGGTCATTTTTTGACCAACTTGATATGATAACACTCTTAATACCATAGTATACTATACTATTCAATCTAATTATGTATGAAATTAGAGAAGCCACAAAGCAAAGTATATACAATGGGAAATAAGGTGTTTCGAGTGCTATGTCAATGATGCAGTTTTTATATAATTTCCGCACTCCAAAGAACCCATCAGATGCAAGTTGTAATTGGAAGGAACGATCCTTACGCAAGTTTTAAAGTTTAAATATTTAGGAGCGAACATTTACAGCTTCCGCAACCTACAAGGGAAAGTAGGGCACTAAGCAATGAAGACGGCGGACATGTTAGGCTGCCTAAAAGATCTTATTTGGAAATTTCTAAGACCTGTATACATGTACAAAACCGTGGTGAGATCAATAATAATTAAACAAATGATGAGAACAGCAGCAATGAAAGTGAAAAATGGTGCTTGACCATACCAGAAATGAAGATCCACGAGAGGCAAGCCAAATGCACGACATTGCTAAACCAGTAAGAAGAAGAAGAAGAAGAGAATGGTTCAAATACGTAAAAAGAATGACGAACAACAACATAACAAAAGCATTAAAGAATAAAAGACCAATAGGAAGAAGGAAACAGGGTAGACCACAAAAAAATGCTGGACATCAACCTCAGCAAAACAGTAGATGACAACACAGGAGAAAGCTTATGTATGCAGAAACGAGCACGACAACAGAAGAAGAAAAAGAAATTAATATTGAAATTGTTTGGCTACGACCACTTTATCGGTGTTAAAGAAGTTTCTTAAATAAAATAGCCCAAATTAGGCAAAATCTGGAAATTGGATGTACTATTCAAGACTAAACTTTATTTACAACTCCATAATACGAAAATCTGTTTTTCGAAATTTTAAATAAATTATTTGAAGACACCTGGAAGTTAATTATTATTTTTTATTATTATTAGGCTCCTTAGGCCAATATACGTCTTGGCCATCGACTTCTATTATTGGTTTTCTCCCGCCACTACCTAAAAATTAAATCTAGTCTGGATCTCATCTAACCACTCGCCACCTTGGTCACCTTTGACATCAAAGAAGATAATACCACAAAAACCGCCGTCTTTGACCAACAAAACTATTTACTCGAATATCTTTAGAAAACACCTAAGAAATCAGTTAGATAAAAATATTTTCTTAAAAAAGGAATAACGCATGCAGTTAAGAATCAAAACCATCCCATTGCTTTATATGCCATAAATATCTGGTATTTTTCTTTAAGTTCATTAGGAAGAAGATTAAAGAAAAAAAACTGCGTACATGCTGGCAACATACCAACAACAAAATAAATTAAAATGAAGCAACAAAACAAATCCAGAACATGATAAATGATTACAAAAACCAAGGTATTTATGGGAAATCTATCACCAACAGCGACGAGCGATTACTTACTCTGAAGAGTCCTAAATTAAATAAAACGCCCAGAAAAATATGACTCCCGTATAACAAGAAATGGAAACTGGATCAGAAAAAAAGGAGAAAAAATAACAGACATTTGCTGAGCACCTAAAAAAAGTACCTAGAGAAATCCTACCCGAAGAAGAAGTTTCAAGTTCCGATTCACCAACCCACAAATGCATTCCACCAAATGGCCCTTATAAAACCAATAAAAATCGCCCAAATTAAGTCCATTATATCCAAAAGACTCGGGCCCAGAAAGGCCCCTGTTATAGGCAAAATATAAAAAATGGTATTAAAATATTCACAATTATATTTAATGCTATATTGAGACTTGGGCATTATTCTTCTTAATAGAAGATAGCTGAAATTATTCTTACCCAAAGGCCAGGAAAAGGCTTGTCTCAAGCATCATCGTATTGCCGAATTAATCTCCTACCTATAATTTTAAGAGTTTTTGAAAAACTTTTCTTAACTAGAGTGAAACCTATACTTAAAGAAACCAATTTGGTTTCCGAAACCGCTACTCCATAAATGAACAAGTTTATCATGTTACCCGAAAAAAGAGAGATGATCTGGAGAACAAACGCTGCTGCTCCGCATTCCTTGATGTCTCTCGTGCGTTCGACAAAGATGGTATGCTGGAATAATCTATAAAATTAAGAGCAGCTAAGCAGCCTTCTACACCCATATTGTCAACAATCTTACTTGACAGAAAGATAGTTCTACGTTAAAAACGGATAAACCTAAACATCTATTCGAAGACCAATCTGGTGTACCACAAGAAAGTGTTCTAAATAAAAATATTGAAATTGCCACGTTTGCAAATGTCGCCGCCTTTATGGCTTCTCATAAAGATTCTAAACGATACAAAGTTGGCTAAAAAATATGGCGCACAAAAGCAAATAGCGCAAAATAAACTCATATAATCTTTACCCTAAAGAAGGTCAAGTACCCGGTCGTTACACTAAACAACATTATACGCCCACACCTAGAGAGGCTACAAAAATTGTATTGGCTCATGGGCCATAATTCACATTTCAAGCTGGAAAATAAACTCATTCTGTATAAAATCATAATAAAGCCCATTTAGACATATGGTATACAATTATAGCTAGCACCAATAGTATGGAGATTCAACGATTTTAATCGAAGGTGCTTATTTTATAAAAAACTGTAGCATCTATCATGACTTTTAAATGTCCACGGTCAAAAAAGAGATTGCCTTCCTCAACAAAAGATACCAACAGCGCCTCAATGAAGATTCAATGTCACCAACAAAAATTATAGAACTACCATGAAATCTACCTAATACAAGTATCGTATGGATGCGCCTTAATACTGCTAAAGTAAATTTTACAAATAAAAACGAAATTCATTCAGAAAGCTTGCGCATATTATTATCATCACAAATCAAAATAACAAAAACCACAATGAAGAATTTTCTCCACATAAGCTAAAATCAACGAATTGGGCGAGATCCGTAAATCACAACAAAAACGCAACTATTTATTTGGTCAGAATTTTCAATTCACTTTTGTTCAGTATATTTTTTAGCATAAGGCCAGTATATACTTATAATTTGGTCAGTATAAAATACAAATAGTCAGTTAACATTGATTTATTGGTCAATAAAAAATTAATTTTTGGTCAGTAAAAAATTATTTCCGTTAGTATAATTTATATTTTTGATAGTATATTCGTCGATTTACGTGAAGCATCATGAATATGCATTGTACGAAAAAATGTCCCAGATGAAAAATTAATATTTTTGTGATAAAATTAGACAGCCTTAATTTTGAGGGGGGCGAGGGCAACTTTGAGTGTTTAAAAATGGGAACTCCCATTTCTATTGCAGATTCGCGTCAAAAAAGCTTTCTGATGCTTTAAAATTTTGTATATTACAGCGACGAACAAATTTGTCACCTGTATTATAGTACCTTCAAAGTGAAGTACAAGATGAATGTGATTTATGCCAGATTTTATTTCCACGGTTCTAAAGTTACCATGACAAACATTATCAGTTATTTGATTAATCGACTATCATCCAAAACTCCGAAGAATCATCATCGGAAACAGATATATGTATTAAGATTTAACACAAACTTTGATCTCCTCAAGCAAAGATGGTGATGCACCAAATAGCTGGAAAAAGCAATGCAGGCATATGGTAATACCAAGAAATAACAATACGCTGCATACACTATGCTTTGCAGATGACCAGATCGTCTTAGCCGAAGACTATGATGACCTGGAATATTTGTCAAAAAATTATTAGAGAAATATGGGAAGTTGAGGCTAGAAGGTCAATGTACAGAAGACAAAGTATATGTTCGTGGAACAATAATAAAGAGTTGCTCCCAATATAAATATCTAGGTGTAAAGATTACCAAAGAAGGTGCACTCGATGAAGTAATTAAGGATGAAGAGCTATATCCGTAATTAACGATATCCTGTGGCATAGAAATACATATATCGAAGGAGAATAAAAAACGTATTTATAACACAATTGTAAAAAGTATCATAATGTACGGAAATGAAATATGACAGATAAAGGACTGATAAAAAAAACTACTAGATACTACCGAAATAGACTTTTGGAGGCGAATATCAGGAAAGTTAAGAATGAAAATAATACCTAATGTGAAGATCAGAGAAACAATGAGAACATTGCACCCAATATCCGACAAAGTAAGAAAGAGACAGCTTATATGGTATGGCCACATACAAAGAATGTGGCTAGAACGCCTACACAAACAAATACTGAAGTGGAAAATGGAAATGGGAAAGACCAAGAAAAAGCTGGGTAGAGGGAATAAACACGGATATGGAAGAACGAGGTCTTACACAAGATCAATGGATGAAAAAAAAAGACTGGAAAAGGGGTATCGAAAGACGTAAAAAAACATTATAAAACCGATTTTTATATACTTCAATCAGCGATCCAAAAAAAAAACTTAAGTTACGAAAGTCCAAGGATTGGATTGGAACAAATTATTAAAGACAAAATTGCAATTTTTGAATAAAATTGCAGTAAGAGGTTAACATTTGCTATTAGTGTATGATTATTTAAGTATAAATAAAGCTTAAATACTGACCATTTATTTATAAAATACTGACACTTTAATTAAAATACTATCCCTTTGTTTTAAATACTGACCGTTTAATAAAATACTGACTATTCATTTTAAATACTGACCGTTCATATATAAAACTGACTATTTATTATAAATATTGACAAACAACGTTTAAAATTACTGACCCGATGAATAGCGGTCCAAGAAAAACTCCGATCTATACCAAACATGTTCAATTCCAACCATTTCTAATCAATAAATCTTTTAACAATCATTATATATTGTACTTTAACATTTTTGTATAAATTTATATTAATATTTTAAGAAAAGAAAACTATCATGAAAGAAAGAAATCCACAACTAGAAGCGGTTATCATAAAATCTTTTTACTCTAAAAAAGAATAAAGTTTTCCATAAGGGGGGAATTAAATAAACAGAGGGAGGAATTATTTGTTCATTAAAATTTCATTCCAGACATTTACTTGCATTATCTTAACTGAAACTCCTTCATAAACTATTATAATAATTACTTTTTTAACCAGCATATGTTTAAAATATTAATAAAAGTAACCTCTATTAAATGTAAATTATTTATTTTTTAATAAAAATTTAATGTTGTAAATATGATCAATAAATTTTTAAGTTCTTATATTTATTTATTTATGTTTATTTAACTACAATAAAATTTATCTTACCTTGATAAGAAATATGCCTAAAATCATCTTTAGGCAAGTTTATCGCTGCACCCAATATAAAACAACTAAAAGTAATGAAAAGGTATTCCATTACAGCTACTATGGTTTAATCTGAAAAGAAAAAATACATATTTTAAAAATATTAACTGGTAAATAAAATAACACAAACATTATATTTATAAAAATAAATAAATATTTTAATTCCATCACATGTAAAGATTATATTAATAAACAAAATTCTTGGAATGGAATTTATCTCTGTGTATTTAAAAAGTTTATATTGTTTTTCTCAATTTTCTTTTATAGTTTATTACTATCAAATTATAAACTTAAACCAAATTTCAAACCATGGCTCAAGGCCGTATTTACAAATAGAAATTTTAAAAACTTTATATAATAAAACACAAAATTGCAATGTCCTTAATCATGCGCGATGTAACATCGTTGAAAAACTCTCGAACGGTAAGCTCTGTAGAAATAAAATTAGAATACTGTCTGGAGTTTCTAGACAAAGAAGCTGCTCTTAAAGGAGAAGCTACCCCCTGGTGGTGCGAAGGGTCACCGGAGTTGATACATGTAATTAATACATGCTCCTGCGGAGGAGTGTATAGTTTTACTAGTTTTACTGACAGATCTAGTGGAAAGCGATCAAATTAGATTTGTGATTATACCATGCCCACTGTGTTTGTTTGGCGGTATTAGCACTATCAACAATCGTTGTCTTCAGAACCGACTCACGTCAAAAATGCGCTTTTCAAAAACAATTACAATTTAAAGAATATTAATCGTGTCATCAAAAAAGTCATCAGTAAAAATAAAAAACCTCGAGAAAAAACGGACCCCTGTCTCTTTGGCGTTTTTGCCATATATAGAAAACTGCACAGACAAAATCGGACGAATTTTACACAAATATAATGTAAAGACTATTTTCAAATCGGACATCAAAATCTCTAACGTAACAAACAATGTGAAGGACAGAATTCTTCTTTCAAATCCGGGAATTTATCAAGTAGGTTGTCTTAGATGCGATTTAAAAAAAAACATTTCTACTTCGGCTCTTGCCGAGCATTCCATCGAGACAGGCCACAAAATTGATTTCACTAATGTGAAGTCATTATCTATAATCCCTCATTACAAAAAGCGTAAAGTTTG
>JARJDX010116514.1:0-20604 GCA_030264735.1 Gymnusa sp. GC000175 | reverse complement strand
GAAAATATT
Organism: Gymnusa sp. GC000175; assembly: GCA_030264735.1. Taxonomy (NCBI): domain Eukaryota; kingdom Metazoa; phylum Arthropoda; class Insecta; order Coleoptera; family Staphylinidae; genus Gymnusa; species Gymnusa sp. GC000175. The sequence goes on along the minus strand of JARJDX010116514.1, from coordinate 20,595 downwards.
AATGGTGTAACTAATCCGGTAGTAGTAGAAAGAGATCTTAGAGAAGAGAAGAATATGGAGTTTGTAATGCAGATATACACGGATAAGCCAGCTTTCACCGCGCAGGCATAAAAAAGTCCCAACCAAAAAGATCGACACAACATAATATGCGTCACACTGCATGGATATCATTACAATGGTTCCACGACAATTCGTCAACAGACTTTACGTCAACGACATTTGGTCTACAGACATTTCGTCTAGCGACATTTGGTGTACTGCGACATTTGGTATACAGACATTTGGTCTACACGACTTTTGGTCTACCGCGACATTTGGTATACCGATATTTGGTCTACACAACATTTGGTCTACGGAAATATATGTTTATAACAAATTTGTTTTTGAAGAATCAATAATGAGATTTTAGAGTGTTTTAAATTTATTTATAATGTACATATGATGAAACTATTATTTTGGGGTCCTCAGCGTGCGTATGTGTATGTTTTACTTTTTTGTAGGCAGGCTTTATTCAAAAACAATTGAGGAAATCATTGTACCGCTAAACTTAAATTTAGTCAGACGTTACTATTTGGATTATTTTAACATTTGTAGAATGGGATGGTAATTTTATCATGCGATAGTAAGGTAAAGTATTCTTTTGTTTCGCATCAAAGTTTATAGTTTTTATGTTGGTATTTAGATACTTATGTACATTTTATCTTAATTTGAAACACCCCAAAATCTTAACACTAAAACCTCAAAAACATTTATTTTATAAATTTCTTTAAAAAAAATATATTTATGTAGACTTAATGTCTCGATAGACCAAATGTCGTGTAGACCAAATGTCGTTATACCAAATGTCGCAGTACACCAAATGTCGGTAGACCAAATGTCTGTGGAATAAATGTCGTTGACGAAAAGTCTATAGACGAATTGTCGTGACCACCCCCATTACCATCAGTGCAGAGGAATCGTGTGTCTGTCAACTCTGTAAAGGTACAGCAGATAGATACCATTAACTAAACTGCATAAATGGCACAATTACTTCATTCCACAATTTATCAACTACACCAAATCAATGATTCTAATAACTTAATGTTGTAACAATTCAATTCACCTTACCTGTTATTACTATTATTTTATACACATGACCTATTATTGTAAATAACTAGTTATATTTTGTAATTTTCTAATATTTTTGTTACCTGCACTTGAGTATGTGAATAAATGATTTGATTAATTGATAAAAAAATCCAACAATATAATTATCATGGCCAAATTCAAAGAATGTAATGTAAGGCAAAAAAATAATAAGAAACGGAACTGGGAAGACTGTAAAAATATATAACAATACTGTATACATTTATTAAGTGCAAGTCAATAATTTAATTTTTGCCATTTTACCAATTGATGTCTCCAGTTTAGACTTCTATGCAGCATGCAAATCATCAGCTTTCTTGTTCCAAAAAGCGGTTATAACACGTAAAACGATCTTTCAGATTTTTTAAAAGAAGTTTTACTTGTAATTTTGTAAAAATATTTTCGCAAGTAATTCAAACCAATCAAAAATAAGTAATGCAAATGGAAAAATGCTTTAAAACCTAATTCAACTCTAATGGAAAACTCTCATAACAACTCCACAATAACTATGGTTGTTACTACTTTAGCATGATATGCTTTAAAAATAAATTAATAAAAATGTAATTATTTTTGTATAATTTTGTTTTGCGTTTCCCACACACAATATGTAATGATACTAAGTGAATGGTGTAGAGATAATGCTTATGAGCAGTAATAAAAAAGCAGTGATTGATTATTAAGAAAGGCAGCTAAATAGATATGAACAAGTGTTACAGTTTTTGTATATTTGTGTTATATCTTATCTGGTGACAAGTGAAACATACAAGTGATTTGTAAATAATTGATTCAAATTAAATAAATAATGGTTTCATTAAACAAGGTTTTTATTGCAGTTGCTACTGCTTGTCCAAAGACACGTGAATAAATATTGGAAATTATACGAGATTATTCCTATATTTATATTAATTATGTAGCTACCTCTCACCTAAACAAATAACCAAGATATCAGAAAAGTTTTAATTAAATTACCAATTTTGCTTTATGCAATACAAGCCATAATATAACTGAATGTTTGGATGGCCAACGCTTTTTCATAATCAGTTTACAGTAATAATATTGTATCGTTTGGTGCTACAAATTAGTAAAAAAATTTCAGTAAAATGTGACGTCTTTTTTGATTTTATAACTGTCTTTATGCCACCAACAGGGTCATATCAAGCATTTCAAATTTCTTGCAGTTTCAGTTGAGAAATTGTAGGTTATGAATTAACCTTCAAGCAAGTTTCATATTATGCCAAAAAATCTCTACATCTGCATTAATATTGTGGCTACTTGATAAACCCATTCGTTTTGTAAAAGATTTAATTAAGGTAGGNCCTATGCAATAGACACTATAGTATAATAAAACTATATTATATGTGGCATTCATTTTGCCGCCTTTTAAAAACGGCGCCCTGAGGCGGTCGCCTTTAAATCTCACCATAGGAGGGCGACTTTTTTGTTGAAATTATACTCACGGGCGACTATTGATGAGAAAATTGGCGACGATCTTTTTTTTGTATCTCGCTGGATGTAAAATCCAATGAAAAAATTGTCGAAGACCTTTATTTTAGGTCGTCGGACATAAAATTGATAAAAAAATTGTGTTTTTTTATGAGCTCGCCAGATATAAAAATCGCCTTTTTTAGCTGTCCAAATCGGCTTCGCGGGCTACTTCCAAGGCCTTACAGACGTCCGATCTACCGCGGTCGACGTCCTGGCCCCCACTGATATATAATAAAATATCGTCCAAGTGTGAGCTGTGCGTGCATTTCGTTAACAAAATTAATACGCTATCTTAAAAAAATAAAGTTTTCAGATAAAAAGAAGAAAGAACGTTTGTATACGGAGATATTTGATTGATTTACTGGCAACATTATTTATAACATATTATATCAGGCAAATCTAGAAAGGAAATAATTAATTATATTACAATAATTATTAATTTAAAATAAATTTCCCAGAAATCGATTTTAACAAAAAATAAAATTTTCCGGAAAAAAACTTGTTTGCCTTGGGGACCATTTGGCGCCCCTCTGCGAGTTGCGCCCGGGGCATGATATACCCCCTTGCCCCCCTCGCTACGCCACTGTATGATATGATTTAGATTTAGAATGTCTTTCAGTCGTTGCTTAATGATCTTCTCCAAGTTTTTACCGACGACTGATGTCTTTTTTCCATTTTCCAGACAGTGATTATTGCATATAATTTTTAAGAGTATGTACTCTGTGGTGCGTTTTTTTTTTGTGAGAAAAAGAACTATTGGCTATTAAAGCTAAGCGATACGCCCTCTAGCGGAGAAAAATGTACTTCTTCCTTAGTGGGTATTTAATTCATAAGTGTTTACATATTTAAACGATATTTACAAATTTACCAAACATAAAAAACATCCAGAAAAGAGCCAAGCCACAGAAAAACACCCAAAAAAAGCACCAAGTTTCTATAATTATAATCGGTCATAACCTTATTTTACCCATTTAGAGCAATGAAATATGGCGGGAAAAATTAATTTGAATCGCCTATATCATATTTCTCCACGCATGGGGTCATAATTAAATGTCAGTTTGCTGTTGAAATTTTTTTGGTACCAGTTAGTTACCTTATCTTCATTTAATTGATCAGAAAGTCGGTAAGTGATATCAGAGTAAATGGATTAATAGTAGTTTCCAAAAATTTTGGATTTTTTTTTGATCTACATTGTATTCAATTTTATTTTCCTTAATAGTTGGTATTATAATTATTAAATATTTGTTTGATTTTGGTCCAAAATTCTTTACCGTTACCTTTTTTAATTTGTTTGCATGTCGAGAGTAGTACTGTAGTACCATTTGCTTAATACTTTTGTTCAGTACTTTCCAGTTTCTTTTTATTTAGAAAATTTTAATTCTCTGGTATTCTCGAAGCATTTTTTCGTTTTAATTTAATAAGACATAGAAGATATGTGGGTAACACATATGGAAAGAATCTTGGTTCCACTTTGGTGTGTAACTTGTGACAACGATATTTAGTTGTTAACAAAATTTCGAAATGTTTTCTTCATACATTTGTCTGTTTGCATCTACTTCTAAATATTTACTAATTTCTTCATTAATTGACACCTTTGCATATATATTTTTATTTATGCATATTTATTACATAAAAAAAATCAGCTCCTTTCCTGGCAAGTTTATAATTATTTTATACTTTATTAATTTTAACTGAATGCTTTGTATCCCAGTATAGGACATAACGTTCACTTTCGAGTACAGGAGGTGGGTTATTAATTTTAACTGAATCCTTTGTAAATTATTTAAATACCAAATCAAAAAAGTTTACATGTTATATAAGTAGATATTTACAAATGAAATGCTTGGCTTTAACATTTTCAAATATGCGAGATATTTAGAGACACAGAAACTTTACATTTACTTCTAAGTTGTTTATTAATTAAACTGAAGTTGAATTTAATTAATTACTTAGCATTGAATTAATTAATTCAATAATCTTGTACAACGTTTTGTTTATTTTCTAAGAAAATATTTTATATTGTAAATTGTATAATCGACGTCAAAGCATTTACAAATTGTATTTTAGTATAAAAACTTGGTGAAGAGAATTAAGCAGCGGAGATGGCTCGACGGATCTGAAAATAAATGTCTACAGGTTTTAAATGAAAAAAATTTTGTTATTGAAGAATTAATTTTTTTTCTTATAAAACCTGCAGACATTTATTTTCAGATCCGTCGAGCCATCTCCGCTGTTTGATTCTCTTTAGAAAGTTTTATGGTGTGCCTAAAATGTATTCCTGCACCACTTTAATTTCTTTATTTTCGATTAATATGGTAGGTTACTCTGTTCTCATGATCTTCGTTTTACTAAAGTTCATTTTTGGAGCTGCTTGTTTGGATGCGGTGTTTAATTCAGTTAACATCGTCCAGGTTGTTGCTTAACAAAACAATATCGTCGACAAAACCTAAATATTTTCCGTCAGATTATTTAAGGTGTGTACACTTTGGGATAGTATTCCAGTTGTACTTATCTTATAAATTTATTCCTCCACACCTTGCATCGACCCAGGATCTGGTTACAGGTGAGATCCCGAAGGATTCCCCACAATATGAGATGAGTTTGTGTTCTAAACACTTATTTTAGTTTTTTATATGCACAAATAATTATAATTTTATAATAAAATCGAAAGAATTGTTTGTGAAAATGAGCGACAGCTCATTTTCCCACGCGTTCCACACGAACTCCAGACATAAACAATAACTTTTTCTAATCTCCTTGTTTTTGATTGTTAAATTTATTTATTTAATAAATATGTCTGTGCTTTATAAAAATTTTAATATCAATGGAATGTAATAAAATATTCTTATTGCATAAGTATGTTTAATATATTTTTTGGTCTAGAGTTTCAAACGATCTGTTGATTGTGATGTGATCGTATTTCCAAGGAAATCATTCTACTTATCAGGAAGCAAGTCTCTCCGGACTTTAACTTTAATCGTTGAGTGAAGAATACACTCAATTCGACGTTTAATCAAGTTTCGTTAAACATACAATTTTTTCTTTCAAATTAAAATAACTTTTTATAATAAACTAAATAACATTTTCGTAGAAAATTTTCATTTTGCTTTTAATTTAAATATTTAACCATACTTAAATAATGATTTACATTTTATACAAGAACAAAACCTAAATAGCACAATAATTTTATTTACTTTTTTTTAATTTCTTAAAATATAAAGTTGAAGAAAAAATGAATTATTTTCATTCTCCCCGAAGGTAAGGATTTTTTTTCATTTATTAGTTAAGGTGTAAGCTTTTAATTTATTGTTGTATATTTTTCTTTTGCTTTATATTGTATATATTTTATTTAATGACAAAAACGTTAATAAAACATTATTATTATTATTATTATTATTATTATTTTTATTATTATTATTATTATTATTATTATTATTATTATTATTATTATTATTATTATTAATTGATGTAAACATAATTAATAGAAAATGATTTATCGCTTAGACAGAAACAACAGGCGCCAATTTACTTTTTCTAGCAAGTTCGTACGACTAAAACTGGTTAATTGTAAGTAGGTTGTCTATGTAGCTGTAATTATTCCTAAAACTCGCTTGGTTCTCCTCCTAAAATTCATTTAGCGTGTTTTTTTATTCTTTCTTGTATTAATTTGGAGAATAGTTTTGCGCGCTAAAAGTTTATCTCGTACCTTATGCTTGGTATACGTCAGAAAACAAAATTATTAGCAATATGTTGCCGGTGATGTTGATGTCATTTATCCCGTCAACAAGCAACAAGTGAATGGATAGTCGTCAACGGTGGCATGACTTGAAAAAAAAGTTGTTGCCAGTTGCTTGTATTTGTGTATTCCATTTCAGACACGAAACATCGCTCAGTGTGGACGGTTTTGCCAACATATTATGTGAATGCTAGTAGTAAGTGAGGTTGCAATTAGGTTATTTGGTGCTTGTTTGTGTTTATTTGTTATTAATTTTCCGTTCTTGACGGTATTTAGCCAAAAGTAAGGGTGAAAAGTGAGGAAAAAAAATTTATTACACTGTCCATGTCAGCGTCTCAAATTCAGAACTTTTGGTGTAAACGCAGCAGCGGCTTAGGGAGGGGCAAGGTCGGGCAAGGTCGGGCGATCGCGCAGGGTCGCCAGAACAGAAAGGGGGGCAACCAGCCGGAGAAAATATATTTTTTATATCAATTCGGTCTTAAATTGGATGATTGCAGAGGAAAAGTTTGCAATAATGGATCTAATAACATAAGAGGAAAAAATGTTGTTGTCCAAAAAAGGATTTTAGATCAAAACCCATTAGCTTTTTTTGTACCATGTGGATGTCATAGTTATAATTTAGTGCTTTTTGATGCTGTAAAATCTGTATCTTTGCTTGGTAGGAGCGGTAAAAAAATTTCGCCCGGGGCGCCAGATTTGCCAAGGCCGGCTTTGTGTAAACGCGCAACATTACTGACAACATGTTCCTATATTTCAACAAGTGTTAGCAACATGCTGATGCATGTTACCAACACTTTATTTCCTGGTGTGTACTTACCATTAGGAGTGCGCATCCTTGGTTTCCGTTTCCGTTCAAAACCCATTGCTAGCACACCCTGTAAGTTCTCGTCTCTAGTTGTATGTATGCAACCATGGTATATTAAAAGAAAGTCGGCAACACGTCTTGCACATTTATTAAAAAATTTCATTAATGTAGACTAGAAAGAATGAAAATTTAAGTAGAAAAAGTAATAATAAAAACTAAATTATGAATTACATTTACAATAAAAGTTCAATTAAAAAAATTAAATTTAAATTTATAGGTTAGGATATAACAGAATAAAAAATAAAATGGATTTTGAAAGTCCTGATGTAATGAAGGATTTTCCAGGATTATATGCATCAGAAAGTAAAAAAGGAAATAACGACAGTGATTGTAAGAAAAAATATGTTTTATAAAAAAGTAACTTTATTAAAAATATTTTCACAGACAGTGACGAGACTGATAAATTAGCTAAGAAAGATTTGCTGGGAAAACGTAAAGACAAAAAGGATAAAAAAGATAAGGAACGGGGTTATGCTGCTTTAGAAGGAGAAAGTTCAGCCGAAGAAAATGAAGCAAGGTAATTTAATTTAAATTTTCTAGACCTGATAGCTCAAAACTCTTTTTGCTTGCACGTTTGCCCAATTTTTATGTCCTCAAAGCGAAAATGTGAGCTGCTTCACCTGAGAGCTGAAATAAATAAAATCTAGAATTTTTTATTTGACCTGCATATGAACCCGTTCGCTTTAGTATGCTAGTTTACTACTCTGCTCCCTTAAATCGCTTACAATATAACTTTTTTTATTTATATAAACTCTGTTTATACAATTACAATCTGGTCTATGGACCAAAGAGCAACTTAGGTTTTTAAATTAATCCACTAAAGTTTAATATCTGGTGTAAGGTATACTCATCAGTGTTCCGTAAGTTCTGTCTTTGATTGTATTATTGTTGGCATTTATACTATCACTGCACTTGCTGGAATGGTTTAACCTGTTTGAGTCCCTGGTCCTGCATGGTAGCTTGATAGCCTCGACATTCACATGATTATGCAGTCACTCTTTGTGACAATTTTATTAATTGTACCACGGTACATCAATAATACTCTTAGTGCTTTATTTAAATTATTTGTATTATTTTTTTATTGCTGTGTTTGGTGCAACCCCATAACTGTGCGCCATATGTCTATCCAGGTCTAAGTACCTGTTTATACAATTAAAGTTATGCAGAAACAGGCTAGATTTTCCGCCAATCAGCCAGTATATTTTTCTGTATTTGAGATTGAGTTCTTCTTTTTATTTCATTCATTTCGTAGCGAGCTTCTTCCTGCTTGACCCTAAAATGTCAGCCAGAAATATATAATTCCACAATTTAGGGATATTCTTTTGGTAAGAGCTGTTTTAATTTGTGAACTAAGTCTTTGCGCCACAGTTTGTTGAACGCCTATGATACATTCAGTAATACTTTCTTTTCTTGTAGGCATTTTTCTATAATATTCTAAATTCAAACTGTTGATTTGGAACAAGATGCTTCTTCTCTATATTGGGTTTCAGTATTTTCAATAGCTGTTTTTCGAAGAATTTCGATATTACAGGAAGTAAGGCCTGTGGGATGAACTTCATGGGGTGGCTTTCTGGGTTTGGGGATCATGATCATCTCTGCAACTTTCCAGATCGGCACGCCTCTTAGTCTAAAGGCAGCATAAGTTTGATGTGTTCAATTAACCATAGCTTTTTTTTGGTAACTGCTCCAGCATTTTACCAGCGAAGGTACTTTTTTTGAGCTATCGTTCCTAATTTCCGTCATTACTTCTTGAGCTCATGTAGGTCTGGTGTATTCTTTTTCTTAAGCTGTTTTTTTCCCGAGTCTTCGTAATTTTTATTTGGCTGAAAAGTATTGTATAAACCAGTGGTTTTCAAACTGTGTTTCGCGGAACCCCGGAGTTCCACGAACCACGAGTTTTGCAATAACTAAACATTCACTTTTTGTGTAAAAAATATATATTTTTCCAAGGGTTGATAGGGGTTTCTCGAAAAAGTTCTAGTTTTAAGGGTTTCGTGAGGTGATAAAGTTTAAAGATCATTGGTCTAAACACATAGCAGGGCATCACTTGCCGCTTATCTCTGCCGCAGTGTACAATAGCACTGCATCTTTATCGTCTGGAATCCAGGCAAACACTATAACAGTGCAACTTAAATTATTTTTTTTTGTATTAAATTTTCCTTAGAAGTCCTTCAAAAATTAAAAAAACCAAGGCGTTTAAATTTTCTACAAAATCTAAAGAAAAACGTGAAAAATCTAGAGAAAAAGACGTATTGGAAAAGAAGAAGGATAAAGAAAAGAAAAGCGATAAAAAAAATGAAAAAGACAAAAGCAAATCAGATAAAAAAGATAGAAAATTCAAATCTACTGAAGAATATGGTGATATTGCAGGTTTAATCATATAATTTTTCTTAAATTTATAAGCATTCTGTAATGTATTTATAGATGGTTTGCCAATTTTTGGAGTTAGTTTAGATGTTGCTGTTGAGCGTAGTAGATGTCATGATGGTGTTGACATACCTTTACCCGTCCGAGCTTGCATAGATTATGTCCAAATGGTTGGGCTTTCAATGGAAGGCGTTTATAAAATGAGTGGAACGAAATCGAAAGTTATACAATTACGTAAATTATATAATCAACGCGAACATGTTGATTTAACTGAATATGATATTCCAACTACTACTAGTTTGCTAAAAATGTATTTAAGGTAAGAAAAAGTATATTTTGTAAATTAGTTTAAAACACTTGTACGCTGCTGTTGGTTTGTTTTATTTCTACAATTTTTATCTGGTTATATTAGAGTTGTATTTCCTTTCGATTCCCTTTGCGCTTGCCGAAGATCTCCGCAAATGCATACATGCACGCGGCGGTTAAGTAATTTTCTCCTTATCCCTAGAATGCCAGGCATTCTGCTGGAACGTCTAGAACCGATAAAAGACGATCTGGCAAGTGTCCTGGATTAAGTAACCAAGCTGGCAAAGAATCCTTAGTCCTAACCCCACCTCGGGAGCATATGGGGTTCTTTAAAACTGAACTACGGGGTCCTAATAAGGGAACGGCATCTCCCCGTGTAAAGAACACGACAGGGTTCAGGGTTATCATTTGTGACGTGGCGGTTCACCGTTTAACAAACTTTGATAAAAAAAAGGAAGTACTACAACAATGAAGCATTTCTATTGATGATGGGCAGGTTCTTCCAAGGTGCCGCTATCGAAGTTTTACCTCCAGTGCCGAGCGGCCGCGGCGCAAGGTATAGCGAAAATAACGCACTTACTTTGAAATGACACAAAATGATATAAATAAGGTCATTCATGACACCATCGTGGGCAGCTTTCAATGGCACGCATTTTTCTTGTCCTTGGTGTGGGACAGAGACAGAAAACACACCTAAACCTACCTACAGCTTCTTTTGGAGATGTTTTGGTCATGAGCGGTAGTTAAGTGTCTGTAATAGTAATAAATATAAAAGCTACAGCTGCGTAGCGTGGGGCGGGGTCTTATTAGATTAGGGCCACAAACAAAATTGTAAATTATTTTTTAAGACTAATAAAATAGTTCCAAATGTTAGTAGTATTAGTTTGTAGTATCATTTTCGCTAAAAGGGTAAAAATTGTTGACGCTACGCTTTTGAGTGCCTACCCATTTCCAATCGCTCAGTTTCATGAAAATATTTAAAAAACGAACATTGGTATTTGTGGAAGTACCTGATTGACTCTTATAACAGCTTATGGCAGGAAACGTGTTAAAATACAAAAATAATCAAGTAAAAAATAATTATTTTTAGAGATTTACCAGAGCCTATATTTACAAGTGATTTATTAATACGCTTTGAAGAAGCTGGAGCAATTTTAAATGTAGGAACTCGTGAAAAACATTTAAAAATATTAACTGAAAATTTACCTGTAAATAATCGCATTTTATTGTCCTGGATTTTAATTCACTTTGACAATGTTGTTCTCCATGTAAGTAAATTAATTATCAGATATATGTGTTGAATTATAATCCTAACAAACTAAATCCTTAAAAGGCAAATCCTATAATTTACCAAAATCTCTGCAAGCAAAATAAATTCAACAGGAAATTCTGATTATTATATTTTATGATCTCTTATTTGATTGTTTAGTTGGTAAGTTAGTTAGCGAATTGAACTTTCACCAACTTCCAGATATCCAATTGTTCTGATGAAAATACAAAATTATGAAATTTCAGAGAGGTCCAACAACCGGAAGTGATACTTTACATGAAGGGTGCTGGTATTTTTTTTGCATATAAAAAAAGCTTGTGAATTTTCTTACTTTCAGGTTTAGTTTCATTGGTTGTTGCCAACGTTTCGCTCGCCATTGCAGGGAACATTCTTAATGTGAAAAAGTCCGATGACTTCCTATCCAAATATCTCACTTCTTGGATTGTGGGTGCTGCCAATTTTATAAGCCATTACCGGTTTCTTTACCTATCTTATGTTTCCCTATTACTCCAGGTCATGCCTCGCAGTCGGTACCAACTCGTGCGTTCTCAATGCCAAAAAATCCGATGACTTCCTATCCAAATATCTCACTGCTTGGATCGTGGATGCTGCCAGTTTTATAAACCATTATGTTTTCTTTACCTATCCTATGTTTCCCTATTACTCCAGGCCATGCCTCGTAGTCGGTACCAACTCGTGCATTAAAGCACTTACTCCTTATGGGCGTATTTGATCACTCTTCGGTATACCTGATGGTGTAGGGTTCACACTGTCACAAAACGTCCCTTCATGTCTTCACCAATGTCCATGTTGGAGCATAGACACCCACCAATGTTAGGTTTTTGGAATGCTGGAACTTAAAGCTACGCCGTTCAGCTTGGTTTCTCCATCTGGTCGGCCCTTCCATTAAAAGGCTCACAACCTCTCTCTCTCTTGCCTCTTGTCAGAAAATATGGTCTCGCATAGAAAGGGTATGTCGATGTTGTACCTGTCTAATTCCCTAGCAACATTAACATTCCTGGAATTTGTTCTTTAGGTTATTTTGTAGATCTCGCACATTCCAGGTCGCTACCTAGATGTTCTTCTGTTTCCCCGATATGGTTCTGATGTCGTCGATCCATCGCGTTTGGGGTCTTCCTGTACTTCTTTTGGTATCACAGGGTGTCCAAAAAGTAATTTTGTGGGTCCACTGTTCTGGATTCTTCCTAGCCATGTGTCCTACCCATTGCCACTTGAGATCCGCTGTTCTCTCCATGACGTCTGTTATTTTTGTCCTTGTCTGGATATCAATGTTGCGTATTTTGTCTCTCAAAGTAATCCCTAATATTGCGCGTTCCATGGCTTTTTGAGACACTTAAGTTTTGCTGCTGATTTTTTAGTAATCGCCATTGTTTCTAGGCCATAATTTTTTTTTTGAATGTGTATAGGATTTTCTTCCTAAATAAATATTGTTATTATTATTATTATTATAGGTGGCAACAGGAAGAATGCAGCTATCGTAGACCTTACGTTTTAAGTATAACGAGACATCTTTATCCTTTAGAATATAGCTGACCCTTCCGATGTTGGTGCTTATTGGATTTATGTCGTCCGTTAGCAAATCTCAAATGGCTCAGGTATACTCCGTCGATCTTCATGCCTTTCTCGCCCCAGTTTAGTTGTTTCTATGGCTGCGGTGAATACAGGGCCGGCTCAGAGGTCGGGACTTCGGGGATTTTTCCCGAGGCCCCGCGCTTTCATATTTCTAACAATTATTAGTAGCTAGGGCAAGTTTTTGACACCCCGCATATAATATTTTCCCGAAGCCCCTCAAAACCCACAGCCGGCCCTGGGTGAATAGATTGGGGGAGATCGGGTCTCCTTGTCTCACTCCTTTGCATGTTTTATCCGATTATTTTTAGTTTTGTTCTTTTGACCACAATTGATAAGCAATGCATAAGGGTTTGTGGCTAACACTTGTTAGTGATATTGAGGTAAGAGGGTTTAGGGGCACCTTTTTTAGCTTTTTCTCGGTCTAAGAAAAGCAGCGCTTCGCTAAATTGGGCAGCTTTTTCAACATGGGTGCTGTAGAATGAAATTTTTACCTTGGTGAATGCCTAAGCTACCTCTGTCCGAAAACCTCTGTGTGGACATTTTTAAGGGTTGTGAGGGCATCAGTAGACATCCCAAGTATTTATGGTCAGAAACTGCACTTACAATAACAGGTGCGCCGGTTGTAGCACATAATGGTTAATGGTTCCACTCGTTACAAACAACTGGAGGACATTTAACGCCCGCATGGTTTCTTTGCAGCAGATTGCTGTCGCGCAATTGCCGTCGTCGACCAATACCAACTGGAAATCGATTCCTTGAGAAGACCAGATAGTAGATGAAGGACAACGAAGCTCTAGAAAGAGCGTAGCTAAGGTTGGCCATTTTAGGCCAGAGTTCCCACAACATTAACTCTTAGAAAGGCGAGGGTGCAGGTTCTTTGCACGTGTTCTGCTGTCTCGTTTCTTCTTCACAAGCTTACATAGAGCAGTTTTCTTTGCGTTGTTTTAAATTTTTGTTCTTCAACCATATTTCTTAGGTGATTAGTCCTGGTGTTTCATTTTCTCATTCTCCATTTTATTCCAAATCACCACACATTAAACCCCCAAAATCCCATTCCCCACGAAATGTCTATAAATCCAAACATTTTAATTAACAATTTATTTTAGGAGCGGCATAATAAAATGAATATTCAACATGTTGTAACAGCTTTAAGTCCAGCTATGCATACGTCCCATAGATTATTAACAGCTTTATTACATCATTGCCGTTCTTTATTCCCTACAGTAATTTTAGAATCTTATGTGCCACCTTTAACAAGCACAGCTAAATTGCCTGAAGATTTAGAACACTTAGAACGCGAATTAAGAAAACAGGAAAGTTTGCTTTCACAAATTCATTCAGAAATGAACGCTGGATTTATTTCAAAAACAAGGGAAGAATTATTATGGGAAGTTCAACGAATTATAACACAATTAAAAGTAGATTATAAATTTATTAAATTTGGATAAATAAATAATTAAATTTGTTTGTAGCGTAAAATAAAAAATTTACAAAAAGATAAGGAAGTTCCAGTTCCTGAAAAAGTTGAAGAAATTAAAATTCAACCAGAAACACCTGTGGAAATTAAAACGAAAGAAATCGAACCACCTCCTGTAGAAATAAAAAGAATTGATGAATGTGCATCTGCACACATAGAACATATTCCCATTAACGGTAACGTAATAGATGAAAAAATCGATTTTAAGCAATTGCTTGAAAATTCTGAAAAACCGTACACTGATGATTCTATTATTCTTTTGCAATTAAAAACGACCGCATTATTAGAATTAAAAGATGCTTTAATTAAAAGTATTGAAACTGAACGTAATGAAATTTATACTCTTAAAAAACAATTGCAAAATGAGATTCAGCCCACTATTCCGCTCTATAATGATTCGAGCAATTTGGATGAAGTCATGGACCTATTGCATAAGGAAAATCAAATTTTGCAAATTAAAAAAATTAATCTTGTCCGACAAATTATGGAACAAGAAGAAGTTTGCATTGATTTAAAAGCCAAATTGGGATTACTTACTATATAATTTATACAATGTGATTTTTTTTATTTAAAAAAACGAAAAAATTATTTCTTTTTATGTTTATATAATATATTTATACAAATTAAGTCAATAAATTTAGATTGTAATTAAATATTTATCTAATGTTACTGTATTCATATACATGCATACAATGTGTACAAATTTTTATAATAACTTTATTCTTTATATCCTCTGTCCAAAAATAAACAGCTCTCTAATCATATATTAAATAAAATCTATTCAGAAGCCAATTATATAATTATTACTTTGCTCATCAAAACAATTGGTGAAACGTTGGGCTTGTTTTGGTCTTACTGCTGCGGTTGTTTAAATATGTTTGTGCTTAAATAATACCAACAATTATTCAAGATTACGCATTACAAGGTAAGACAGGGTCTTCAAAAATGGAACAGAGCTAGGTATCGATATCATCGAAGACGCTCTGGGAAAGCTGCTGCTAAAGAAAAACAAACATACCCTAAGGGAAGAAAAAAAAAGATTTTTTCATTCCCCATTTTTAGTAAAAGTAGATATGCTGTAAAGGTCCTACCCCAAAATTCCATAAGAATTAATGTAGGGGTCCAAATTAACATGACTTCATGTCCAAGTAGAAAGAGACAAACCTTGTCTGAGAGAGTTGGAGATAATCAAGAGTCTAAAACTGTGAAGAAGTAAGAGGAAAACTTCTATTAAAGCAAGTGGGCGAGAACACTCTTGGTATTATTTATATAGGGTATCATACTTTCATATAAGTAGTCATATACTTAAATCAATTTTTTAAAAGTAAATGGTTCAGTAGTAAAAAATGTGGGAATAACGGAAAGCTAAAACACCTCAAAAACCATAAATTTCTACGGCTCAGTGTAAATTTGCATAATAAAAAGTTTTAGAATATAATATAAGGATGAAACCGCAGTAGTACCATTATTTCCTTATTCTAACGACCATTTTGTAATTTATTTTTATTTCATTTAATTAAGCCTACAAAATGATCTAATTTTGAATTTAGCGCTTAAATTTTACATTATGTGGTTACGGACATGAATGCTATGTGAAAACAGTCTCCGCTGATTTTGGTCCCCAAAAAGTTCTGAAAGCTTATTGAATTTAAACTTCACAAACTTAACAACGCTCGTAGTGGCCGATTTTTAATTTGTTTTTATTTCATATATTTAAGTCTACAAAATTATTTAACTTTAAATTTAGCGCTTAAATTTTGCAGTGTATGTTGGCGGACATGGTAGTTGCCTTTGGTGAAAAAGGTCCGTTAATATCAGTTGAGAAAAAGTTGTTACAAGTTGATACTATTTGATAAATTTGTTGTAAATTTTGGTTTAGAAGAAAGTTCAGCGTTAAACTATCACCATGTCTGATCAAGAACCATTATTTATACATGGAGGTAAAGTAATAATAATTTTAAGCACCTTAGGCCTTGCAAAACTGTTAAGACAGTGAATACTCTTAAGTTTTTTTCTTACATTTCATTCTATAAGTTTATTAAGTGGCACAAGCGTTTAATAATTAAGTTTGTTTCAACATTTTTTGCTCTTTGTTTATATTTTTGAATAAAAAAATTTCTCGCTTGGTTATTATTGCAATTTTATTGATTTTCCGCCTAAATTTTTGCTGCGTAATAACAATTTCAAGTGCTTGACCTTGGTTCTTGCAAATCTTTGTTATCCATTTTGTTTCTTAAATTTCATCGTAGAAGTTAATTTAGCGGAAAAAAGGTTACACACGTACAGCTTGACCAGTATATATCGGCATGTGAAAAAATATTTAAAATAAAATTTTGTATTGCGTCACGGGTCTTGGGCGAAAAAATACTTTTTTAGAGACTGTACTACTTTACTTCAAGATGGCGGTTCCACTCCCACTTGTGCGCACCTATAAGTTGTCAGACTTGGTCAAGCTGTATGTTTATGTAAATTAAAGTAACTTTTTTCTTTTATATTTTGTTATAATTTTTTTCTCACTTGTTTATTATTAGAAATAATTTTATAAAATGAGTACAATTTATAAACCAGTTCCCCGCGACTTAAACAATATATTAAACGTATATTTCCTAAATACAGAATGTTATTTCTGAATTTTTTTGTTGGGTTTAATAAAAAAATTTACAATTGGATTTATTAAAATTATATAAATTGTACAACAAATAGTAAACGTAAAGAGGAAATAGTCCTGTGGTGTTTGTAAATGATTTTTTTCTTTTTTTTTTCGTTTCCGTTTTAAAACGTTGGACTACTCTTGTGACTCATCCTGTGTTTCTATCAACGCAGTATCCTCACCCTGTATATGTAGCAACTTCATTCAATATTGGAACACAGTGAAGTTGTCCACAATTGATATACAGGGTAAGTCAGGAGTAAAGTGTCAAAATTTTGAAGGGTGTACTACACATAAACGTATGACTAATAACCTTAATGTTGTAATACGATTTTAAATTTTAGGAGTGGGTGAGGATTCCATACATCAATATATTAAGTATATTGTTGTATGTAACTTCACGGAACATGAGAACCATACATATAAACACGCGTATTTTGAAGGAATTTTAAAACTTTTAAAACTTTATTGAGCAACAAAAAACCCAAAATTGGATTTGTTTTACAAAAAAAGCACAATAAATATAATAATAATATTTTATTACCAAAATTACTTCAAATGGACATGAAAATTAAAATTTTCATGCTCATTATAAAAAGGCAAATTTTAAATAAACTCTGAACAGGAGAAATTTTGAATAATAAAATACAAATTTTGAACAAATAAATCTTATAATTTTATTTCATATTGCTTACAATTGTAAGAATGCTTTTGACTATAATTAAAAGCAAAATTTGATTAGAAAAATTGAGGGTGTTCATAAAAAGCTTTATTATTATTTTTTGAGGGATGTTACATTGCGCACAAGGCTAACAATTATAAGTGACCCCTATGAACTCGTTCTGGTCTCCTTGCTGTTCGCTGGTATTTTTAAGTTTTAACAGCACTATTGGAGCTTAGTATCAATTTTTAACCCCAAAAGAGTGACTTAAATAACATTTAATTACTGGTACTAAAAATATATAAATGCTTCACGATTAAAGAATTTTTTTTCATATTAAATTGGTTGCAAAGATCTTAAACCTATAACAAACATTCGCAAGAAAACGTACATACAACAACGGGGAAGAAAAACAAAATCCGTCTTCCCAAATAAAAGCAAAACTAAGATCGGACGAGAGTCATACCAAATTATTTTGCAACCTTCTTCAAAATGTAAAAATTGATTTTTTGTTAAGCCCCTTTGTTTGACTGCTGAAGAAAGGCATTTGGTAAAGTAAACAATGATTTGCAATCATTTTGTTAGTTACAGCACATTTTAAACCTCAAAACCTCAGAGTTTTAGAAAATCCTAAAACACACAGTATACAAAAAAATACACAAATCTATATGTAAATACGTTCCATTTCATCGTTTATTGCGTTTTATTACAGTTCTAAACTCCAAATTGAGGATTTCTTGTGTGGCAAACAATAGATCCGAAGTAAGTTTGGAAATTATGTCTTCTTCTAATCATTACGCCTTCTTCTAAAAGTTACTTCTTCTTCTCAAAAAAATAACCATATCATACGTTATCCATTTTGTTGCTCTAAATCCTTTAATTAAAGAAATTTTAAATTTATATTACTTACCACTCCTTTAACCTTCATACCTAATAGCTGTTTGACCAGATGATGAATTAAATTTAAAAATCTTTGGAAGCAACTATTGAAAACATTGCTTAGGCAAAACCCTTGATGAAAATCGGCGATTGGTCGAAACACTCCAAACCAAAGCTAAGACGAATGTGGTAAAGAATATCGGACAAGGCACCACTTGGAAGAAACCAGGAATTGATTAAAGACTGTTTCTGAAACACAAATTGTCAAGTGTGCATTAATAGTTGTAAATGTTACAATTGCTTTAAGATTTTTTCGATTTATTTCTAAAATCCAAAAGTGTAAAAAACAAACAACACATCAAAACTTATAATTACCTTCGTGTTATCCAAAACGTAAAGATCACACTGAAGTTCTGTCAAAGCGACAAGCCCATATATAAATTTCTTTACATATACGCCTGTCACTTTTGCCCAGCTGAAAAACCCTGCCTAGTTCCTAACATTCGGCCACCTTCATGGCTTGTTCCGTGGATAATGGGACCACGGAAGTTTGTGTACTATTGTACGCCTTCCGAAAGGACTTGATGGCTGCTCTATCATTAGTCACTCTAGCACCTTGTCGAGGACTTCGCAGATATCATTAGATGTTGTTATGCCACGATTGTTGGTGGTTTCACGCGACAATAAAAGTACGCCGTCTTACCTTAGCGGCGGCTTAGCAGCTCAGCGAAAATGGAGGGGGGGTGTCGGACAACGGAGCCTTGGGGATTTATTCTTTTGGGCGCCACCATTTGATTGAGAGCGCATAGACTCTATCCGGAAAGCGGGAATGGGATAAATCAAATCAAACTCTTTTCAGACGATAAATTTAATCAATGATAATTGATCTTCGCGCGCCGATACTCTCCACACGTGATAGTCAGCTCCTCGAGGTACCGAACTTCGAGTGTCGTTTCTTGCGTCCGGGTTTTTTACTCGCTGATTCGCCAAGCTTCTGAGAGATCGCGTCCGACACCTGGGTGGCTGCAGCGGACTTCTTAAGCTTTAGTAGAAGATTGCCGGCCGCGTTTCTCCTCACCTTGGTAACGTTCTTCACTACCGTCTGCAGAAATTGTCGTTATTCATCTTTCTCAGCATATCTGCCTCCCTCCTTTGCTGTCACAATAATAAGATCGGAGCGTACATGACGCAGCTTTGAAGGTTTCGATCATTGCTTCGTTGCCACCTGCCAGTCCATCTGCGAGTCCTGAGCAGTGCTCGGTGTTTGGCGGAAGTTTTCAACGCCAGCGGCCCGTTCTCCATTGCCGTGATTGCCGGTGCTACTTGTCCACCAGATGATCCCTGGTTAGACGAAGTCTACGTTTGGGCCGCTGTTGTCTCCTGCTTCCGCTTTGTCAGCGTTATCACCATATAGCTTCCTGATGGATGCTGCCAAGCGTTTGATTTCGTGATGTACGTTCTTCCTCGGCTCACAAATCCTGAATCTTCGCGATCTTCTTACTAGCGCCAAAAAAGCCTCTTTTCTCGACTCATCCGAGTCCTTCTCCGATGTATTAACATTGGTGTCCATGTATGTTGTTTTACAAGCGCATCGAACGTAAGGGAGCGGGCAGGAAAATACTGGGAAACGGGTATATCCTCGGTTCGTCGAATTTACCACTGTTTCCTGAGGCCCAGCTTTCGCTTTACCAGTCCCGGAAATCTGACAAACTGGTACTCGCCCGGGGGCGACACAGATTCCGATCTTCATGTTCACGTACTTCCTGATTAGGGCCCGAAGTGGCTGATCACTGGTCATACGCTGCAACTACCACGTCGGCGACAAAGCGAGCTCTGTATGTATGTGTGTGTTTTTTTTTCTTAGGCAGGTGAAAAAATCAGGATCACCACACGACTTTCATTTACTGATTTGAGATGTTTTTTGGGTTAGCTATCATATTTAAAGATGTTAAAATGTATGTTGGCAATAATAATTCAATTATTGACTTTTGACGGGCAGTTAACCCTATTTTATTTATTGTCAGTTGATCAAATGACATTACGTCTCTGCAACTTTATATGACTATGAATAATTACACTGACAATGTTGCATAGCAACAGAAAACAATGAGTTCTTAAAATGTTAAATTTTGAAAAAATGATAAGAACAAAATTTGTGTAAAATTTATTTTTACACACTTT
>JARJDX010116490.1:0-11916 GCA_030264735.1 Gymnusa sp. GC000175 | reverse complement strand
TTAGGTTCACTGGTGTATTCAGGGGGGGGCATGCCCCCCCCTTAATGTTCAATGAAATTTATTAAATATACTAAGCTTTATTATTTAAACTTTTATGTTTCATAATATTAATGTGGTATTTTGTAAATAAGAAAAATTTGATGTGCAAGCTGAGTTTTGTACTCAGTTTTGTAGATGTTATGCATGTTATAAATAATATATACGTAATCTCTATTTTTTTCAATACACAGTAGAACTATCATTCTTTCCACTTTTCAAATATGTACCTTACTATATATGTATCTCGGCTCTTATTTTTGATGCAATTTTTTTTAAAATATTGGCCCCCCTTAACATACTTTGTGGATACGCCACTGACTAATAACCCTTAAAAATTAATAGTATATCGGATAGTGTACACCTTACACTTTTTTGAATTTTATTTTATCTTATTTTCCACTTTAATGCAAGGTTTTCCCCAGTACAATAAAACACTATAATTTTAAATAAATATTTCTAAATTGTGGTAAAGATATATAAAAAAATAAAAATATAATTTATTTAAATCTCTTTGACGAATCGTGGTTTCTATCTTGTTTTATATTCATAAAAAAGAAACTTTGCTTGTTGGTTTGCATTGCAGTCCTTTGATCGAGTTGGAATCAGTTTTTAGAAGAAAACCTTATATTATATATAAAAAAGTGCAAATTGTGATGTTATTTAAAATATAACTAAATTAATCAGAAAGAAAATCAGGATCTAAGATGTAAACGTGTTTTATTTGGTTTGATATTTTTCACCTTTCAATATAGAACGTTCCTAGCTTAATAAAAACTTTTGGTTAAAAATTTCCTTCACCGTCACATTTTATATATTCCACAAGTTTATATCTACAAAAGTTTTAATTTTTTTTTGTGAGCGAGTTTGCGAACAATTTTATCAATACATGGGCAATTCAGTTTCAATTTAAACTCGTCTCTTTCAATTGGGTGCACGTTTTGAAATAGTCCGGAAATATGAAAGAACACAACTTACCTGCTAACAACGCCGCTAGTAATAAGTTAGCAAAATAAAATTAAATCACATTTCAATTACATAGGTTATAAATTTAAAATGTATTTATTACGTATTGAAGTGATTTTTGAAGAACAGTCATTAAATTTAATAGGGAACTTTTCACATTCGATGCAAAGTGCTTGGAGTGTTTGGTAAGGGGTCACTTACACAATTTTATTATAGATAAATTCAATGTAAATTATTTAATATTAAAAAAAAATATATAAATCTTTTAGCGATTTTAACCTTGCTTGGTGATGTATTTAGAAGAGTTGTACATGTCCCAGTGAATTTTTGTGTTTGTAAGTCTAAGTTAAAGAAGGAAGGAAGTAAGCAATTTGGAAATATTTTGTTTAAATCTTTCTGTATTTATTACAAATGGACACAGCATGAGTCCTATAATAAAACTTTTCAAAATCGTCCACGTCACCAATCCCAAACCAACATTCACTGTTGCACGATTGTCTCAAAAGTCACTCTATAAATGTAACCCATGCTAGTAGAATGCCAGGTAGCGAATAGTCACTCCATTAAACCCGTTGAAGGATAGGGCTACTTTAGGGATACGACTATGACCAAGCTAGTCTTGGCTTCTCCCATGCCCGGTTATTTAATTATTTTACTACCTAGCGATCCTAAATATTCATTGCCTACCCATCTTCCAACCCTTCTAGTCGGCGTGGAAGATTATGAATTTAACACACTAGCATGGCGAATTGTTAAACAATAGAAAGGATGTAGCATCGAATTTTAAATCCCATGGCTTGAAAAATGTCTACCTCGTTAAATCTAAGAAAGGCAAAGATTTGCCTTCATCACCTAAAACAAAACGTACGCTAAGAGAGATAACTAAACTTAAGTTGGAAACTGCAACATTTAGCAGAAGAACACTAAAACACCCTAACAAAAATTTTAACAACTTAAATTTGGCCCGTTAATAACCTAAAAATTAATGTCTGTCAAATTATTAAAGAAAGTTAATTGTATATGATTGAATAAATCGCACATGTAACAATAAGAAAAGGAAATTTTAAAATGCTTTCTAATTAGGAAGAACACTGAAATTTAACAAAAATATTAGACAACGCGACTATTGAAAAAAATGCTTGAATTTTAATTGCCGGTAAAGGTTTAATTTAATGATTAAAAACGCAATAAAACTTTACTAGCAAAAAATAAATCTTTTAGGTTATAACATCCTGTAGATTAAACTAAGTAAATATTACACAAAAAAAACGTGATAAATTT
Organism: Gymnusa sp. GC000175; assembly: GCA_030264735.1. Taxonomy (NCBI): domain Eukaryota; kingdom Metazoa; phylum Arthropoda; class Insecta; order Coleoptera; family Staphylinidae; genus Gymnusa; species Gymnusa sp. GC000175. Next base: position 9,633 of record JARJDX010116490.1, on the reverse strand, counting down.
CACCATCTGGGCAAAAATAAAACCCAAGGGTTATATCGATCTATAAATCAAACATGTGAAAGGGTGACCTATAAAATAAGCATCGATAAAATTTACAAAAAAAAGATAATAAACAAAACCCTACTAAAAGAATTTATTTTAGCACAATGACGTCAGAAAAAAACGAATTGAATAGCGATTTAAATGCAAGAATTAAATTTAAATTAACCCCCAAAGTGTATTCGCAGTTATAAAATAATAAGAAATAAATTAACAATACCCTACGGTTTTACAATGTAGAATTCACAGACACAATTGAGATTCTACCACAAACATATTGTCTCGGGGAACGTTCAACTTCGAGAACTGTTATCTCCGTGAGTGGTTGTGGTGAAGAGGCTCTGTAAATGCTTGCTTGCTCCTGAGTAAGCCCTTACTAGTCGTGCGGAGAGGAAATTCTTAACCCCATGTTGTCAATCACCTCATGATTGCAAATATTTAAAAGAAAGGCAGGACCGTAACAAAATGTCCAATAAAAGACATAAACATAGAAATTGGCTAGATAATAATAATGACTAAAATTTATACAACTTCTCCTTGCCTACGATTTGACAACGTAACACGTTACGATAACTCACTTCTGTACATTAAAAATTAAATTTTATAAACGTGTTGTATTTAGTTTAAAAAATAAAATTTACTCAATTAACTATTTCCCGAAATATCGATGTATTTTTTCTTTTTAATCTTACAATTGACGTCTCAATATAATACTCGAGAATTTAAATATAGGTCAATAATCTAAGTAGTATTGATATAAAACTGCTACTAATACTTTCTAACGAAAGAGCGTTGCTTCCGTTTTAAATGGTAAAAATAATATTATAGTATTTAGCAATCCAACAACTAACTATAACTTCACTGCACTTTGGCGCAATGAATTTCAAAGATATTTTAGTTTTACGAAAACCTACGTCTTTCTTGGCGGCATTATAGGGTTAAATTAAGTAACAATAACTGCGTCACGAAAAAAGTCAGACTTTAATGGCTTACAGCTTACACCATCCAAAAGAATAATCGGAGAATAATGAACCAAACGCCGATAGAAAGCTTGTCTAGTACAATTTATAGTAAAACAAGTTACCAACAAAAAACTAGCAAGTTTCCCAGCAATAGAAATATAAAAATTATTTTTGATTTCTGCTAATAAAATAAAAAATATTAAAGCTACGGCTAAAGTAAATACTCATAATAAAAGGTCTTTAAATTTTGCATCAATATCATGCCCAAACTTTATTAAAAAACGTTAATTAGAAGAAGTAGTTACAAAATTAACTAAAACGATTTATGGCTGAAAAATCATATAAATTGGGATTTTTTTAAATGTTTTAAATTTATATCATTAAATTTTGAAAGGTAAAACGTACGAATTTTTTGCAAATAAAATAAGTGGTTCACCTACAAAAAAAAAGTTAAGATACCAAAAGAAGAATAATTAAATTTTACATCAAAATATTGTAACATCCTTAGTTGAAATATTACCTGTAACGTGTAATAACGTTAAATTAAAAACAAAACGCCAAATGAGTCATAACTTATAACAATAAGGAAAATTCGTAAATTCGTTGGTAGGGCCAATAAAGCCCATTAAAAATGTAATTATTTTAAACGAAAAAATCCCTAATTTTTTTACCTGCAAAATATATTTTAATAAAAAATCTTTCATATTTCATTAATGTTAAGAGTGCTTTTAAAATATTTGATTTTTAACGCTTTTAATTGCTTGGCAATGGGCAATGAATTTTTTTTGAAAATTTGTTATTTTACGCAAATAAAAGAAAAACTTTATATCCGATAAGAGAGGCAAGTACACCAGATGAAACAACTCGTTTTTTTATACTAATTTGATGTGTCACTCAAAAAAAATTATTGAAAAACGATGGTAAATAATGACGCAAAACAGTGCCGCATATCAAATAATCTAATTAAAAGGAAATAAATAAAAAATGTGTGATACGCATCTTGTGTAGAATGTTTTTCAGTGAACAACCGGCAATAAATTGGTGGGGCCAATTAAGCCTGTAATATTTAAAAAATGTAATTAATCAATCAGGTTTAAGTAAAAATTCCCTTACACTTATTTTAAAATAAATACTCCTATTAAATTTTGCAGTGCTTTATACTGATTGATCTGTATGTTCCTTATATTATTTATAAATAGTCACACAAGACAAGCATATTAAGCAGATATAGGGATTTAGGTATGCAAGTTAATAAAAGATAAATAGGAGCTAAAATAAATATTACAACTTTAATGAAATGACAATTAAATAAAGGATTTTGCAGTTCAGCGTTCTGTGCATTATGTGCTCAAGCCTGTGTTTAAACCACCAACAACAAACACAGCTTTCACGGCTATGCCAAGTATTCACTTCCAACCTAAGTTTGCCAATTTAGGCAAACTGGTCAAGAGGATATAAAAAAAAATATTTAACAGTAGTTCCTGATCCACTTTAAAATGGAGATTTACCTGTATATAAGTTGCCAGCAATACAGCAAATAAGATGCTGAAACGCCAGCAGTAGCGTTTCTTTAGGCGGAAGTGAAATCAAAATATTTTATAAATTAATATTTATAGATCAAGATAACCTAAAAACGCAAAAAATACTTCAGAATAATATTTAAGGGAGTTGGGTTGGTGATGAAATAATATTAAAACTTTGTAAATAGGGAGATGTTATATAAAATATAATTGGCGCAGAAATTTTGGAAACTCGTTTACGAGATATTTAATAAATAAGTTAACACGTATCCTTACCAAATATGTCAAAATATCAGATACAAACGACACCTTTGAGCAAATTTTACTATAATCAGCTGACAACTAATGAAATATGTTATATCGGTCAAAAGTGACGGATTTCACTATTGAAATTATTGCCAATATACATATTTCAACAAAATGAAGTTGCGATACATAATGCCAATGTAATTAGCTGATAACTAATAAAATAGTTTATGTTTCTATTAAATTAAAAGTATATGGATATGTTTCAAATTCGTAAATAAAAGTCCATAAAGTGACCATACTTTTATTTTTATATTTGGGGTTATTCTTAAGTACACTAGATAAAACGAGTGACAACCGGTAATTATATCGTTGTCTTTTTGGAGGAATAGATAATGCATTTGTCGCTGTGATCATAAGTGAGGCTTGCATTGTTGGAAGTGGGTTGTTAAGTGGATATTCTGATCGCGGTTTCAGCTTTTTACTTGACGTCATGTGCGTGTGTGGGATGAAATCCAGATGAACGTGATGTTTGTGATTTTTGTTAATAATAGATTATAAGGTGTAAAACAATTTAAATTGAATTCTCGCATTTCAATTCAATTTTAGTTTGTCACATAAACAATTATAATGCATTCATGCTAACGCTGCATAAACTTTGTAGGTATATAAACTCCCTATGTAAATGTAGCTATAGGTAAAATAAATTCTAGGTTTGTGTATTAAATTTTTTTTTCTCTGCCCACACAGCGGGACCACTCAAAAAAGGTTTGAAGGTTTGAACCCTGTGTGTCTTTTTCCCCAAGCGATATTGCATGCAATTATTATTTTAATATAAAATTTTTACTATTTTAATAAATTTGAACATCTATTTTTGTACTAATGTTGTTCAACGTTTGTTAACATTTCCTTTTATTATGCAATTTTCTACAGGAACACATATAAATTTTAGACAGTTGTTATATCAATATACACTCCAATTGCAACTGACGTTTGAATTGCACTAATAATGATTTTTATAATTAAAAATTCATCCCTTATACCAATCGTACACCTTATGACTTTTGACCATTTACACTTATGCTTCTACAAGTGATCTTGATGACACGTCGGGTACCTGCTTTTTAGTCTTAATCTGTGAGCTAATTGCACAGAATTTTAATATTGCACTGAGCATTTGTACCGTTTTTCAATATGCAACGTTAAATACTTTAAGCAATCTCAAGAGATGCTTTTACGATACTTTTGTTTTTTGAAAAGCCCTTACAAAAATGTTATAAGTAGTTTTAACTCGTTGAATGTAACTTTAAAACCAAAAATCCCGAATATTAAACTCCGAATGCCTTAAATCCCGAATGCTTAAAATCCCGAATGCCTAAAATTCCAAATGCTTAAAATCCCGAATACCCAAAATTCCGATTTAGCTGGATAGTAAAATATAATTTAGAGCACTTATGCTTCTTTTCGCTGTTTCACGATATCGAATTTCTGATTATAATACAGAATGATTAAAGTTTAAATTTTTTGCTTCTCTTAAAAAAATCTGATGTGGCCACCCCTGACTTTATAATACATTTTAATTTAATTGGTAGTATGACTCTATTTTGTTGAAATTTATGCTGGACATAATTTCACTAGTTCCATTATTACCTTTGAAAAATATGTCTCTGCAACACTGAACCTTAACAAAAATAATTTCATTGACAATGTTGCTTAGCAACGAAAAACAATGAGTTCTTAAAATGATAAATTTTGAATAAATAAAAAAAAACAAAATTTGTTGCATATTTAATTGTAAACTTTTTTGTACTTTTATTTTTTCATAAACCCAATAGTTTTTGAAATATTTGCAAAAAAACGAAAAACGTGAACAATAAACTAGCATAAAAAATGAAAACTTTATTAATTCTGTATTATAAGCAGAAATTTGGTATCGTAAAACAGTGAGAAGAAGCATAATTCGGGATTTTGGGTATTTGGGATTTTAAGCATTCGGGATATTAAGCTTTCGGGATTTTAGGCATTCGAGATTAAGGGCTTTCGGGATTTTAGGATTCCAAATTCTGTGCAGATTAAAGCAATAAAGATGTCAGTAAGGGATTTTAATAGGGTTAGGGTGTAAACTGGGATGGTGCTAATATCCTTGATGGTTGGCAGCATCAATAATATAATAGGGAAACAGATATATAAATATTTACTACTTGTCTTATTAATGCGCCCGTAATAGCGAATAAAATCTTACGTAAGCATATTTATACATAAACACTACCTGCCATCTGGAGCCAATTATCTTTAGCCATTTACTTTCTCTTTGCAATGTTTATTTTCCTCATAACATTTACTCCCTTTCCACTCTCACTCATGCATTTCGTCCACGAACCTACTTGTTTTTGCTTTTTTTTTTCTTCGTCCACTAAATACCGGTACACACTCTTTTCCAATGCTCCCACTTATCCATTCCACACCTCTTACCTTTTCACTCCGACATCTAAACCTTGCGATGGCTTGCTGAGCATCAGCCATTGGTGCTGTCTTTAGGTAAGCCGGTAATTTTCCAAATACTTAAATCTCTCCGTATTTTGGATTGTACCTGCCACCATTCATCTGGATTTGCCGTTTCTAAAGTTCTACTTCCTTCAACTTAGTACTCAGCAAAACATCCAAACTTACGGCGTCTTTCTACATCTTTTTACCTCTTCTTATGACATATTTCCACGTTTATGGATTCTACTTCCCTCTTCCCCATTATATTTCCATTATCCCCTGCACCGCCTTCATGTTCACCACTCTCAAAATTTTTTTTATTATACTTTCATTACTCCATCTACTTACTTTGCTTTCGTATCTCGCTATTATTACTGCTATGCAGCTTTTAGACAGTGTACTTTCTACAAAGCTATGTTCGGGCATTGCCAACGCGTTTCTCACGAATTGCATCTTTTTTCCATGTTCTTCCTCTTCCACCCCCACACTGCTTTATGGAGCAAAATGCTTTTTACATATGCATCCAAAATTATCATCTTCGACTTAAAACTGTCTTTAAATATATCTATCCACACATTCTAAATTCTTTCCCTGGTTACTTATGCTTCTTTGCATACATATCTCACATGTTTTCCACTTTTGCTATTTCTATTAAATACAAACCACTAATACTTTATCATTTTTATTTGTTTTATTTTCATTTCCTACCATTCTAGTTCTTCCATCCTTTTACTCCTTTCATTCTTTTTGAATATCATCCACTTCGTTATCTCTCCTTTTACTTCTAGCCGTCTTCTTTCAAAATATCTTTCTATTTTTTAATCATCTCTTTCATTTCCTTATGCGTTTTGGTAAGCACTACCACATTATCGGCATAGGTTAATAACCACACTTTCATACTACTGAATACTACCCCACCCGCTTGTCAATTGCGTTATACCTCTTCTAGGTCCGCTGTAAAAATGTTGAACAATTTTAAGCTAAGCGGGCAGCCCTGTTTCACACCCATATTTACTTTAAAGCTTTTAGGCCTATACCCTCCCACTTTCACCCTACTCTACATCATGAATTCTTGTACAGCTTTCCAATATTCTCTACCATTTGCTTTGGTATCCCTTTTTTTCAAATTCAATAAGCAAAGCTCTAACTACCAAATCTTTGCCGGTTTCAGGTTCACAAACACTGCATAGAGCTTTCCAACTGGCCTTTTTAGTTCTCTTTATATTAAATATTTCAGGGTTAGGTGTGCTCAGTCATCCCTCTTCTTTTTTTAATATCAGGCTGCACCTCTGGGGCTATTCCTAAAGATTTTACTTCCTCACTAAGCTTCCTATCGAGTATCTTTGTATACATTTTGTAGGCTGTATTTATCAGAGTTATGCCTCTATAATTCATAATGTCTTTTTTTATCCCTTTTTATATATAGGGACAATATCTCCGTCGTTCTTAATTTTTCGTATTTTCTTCCTTTCCCTCCCACATAAAGCCTTCATTTATTACCGTTGCAGTCATGTTTTTTCTCTTTGTAGCACTTAATTTAATATTCACTGGATAATGATCCGAATCCTTTGCGTGCCCCACCACCATCGCTTTAATTTCCGTACTTGCTTCTTTGACTTTTAACGCATCATACGTACGTAAACTTCCTCTCCCAATCCCCATCCGTGCACCCATAATAAAGTTCCCATTTTTTTTCATCCATCCACTCCAAACATTTTGTTCCATCTAGATTCAGCGTCGCAACTTTGGATTTTCTAATTACTTCTACTCCATACTTTTTTTCTCACACTTTTAAGAGATTAAACCCAGAACTATGATAATGTTAAACCTATAAAGCGTAGCTGGCAATTTTTTGTTTTGTTTTAGTTACATGTAAACATCAAGCTAGCAAATATAAATATAAATGGAAAACAAATTTAATATCCATGTACGCTTTTATACTAAAAGTAAATATGATTTCATTATATATATATATGTATTAAAACAAAAAAGTGAAAATTTTCAGTGAATTTATGAACGAAGTTAACTTGTCGACTAAAATAAATTATACATGAACAATTATCCTTTATTTTAAAATACAATTTGTTTATGTTTTTAAAAACAATTTTTGTTTTAAAATAATTGCTCAAATAGCGAAAATAAAAACCGATGGTTTGTAGCTAACATTCACACATAGAAAAACTTTGTAAATTTTATTTTATTAATTGTATGATAACTCTAGCAAAAAAGATTCCATTTCGTTGAATAGGTTAGGACAGAGAAACTACAATTTAAGGATTTATTTATATCCAGTTAAGAAAATAAATCGTCCTAGCAGGCCATGCATTAGCTTATGTCTACTAAGTTGGTTATTTTGAAAAAAAATATATTTTATATGTAAAAAAAAAGTCATGTGCGGATTTTGTACTTTTTTAAGAGTTCCCTCTGTCGGTATTTCAGGTGATAACAGTCTTAAAAATTTTAATGTCACGGGTTATGTTTAAAAGAGGCCATGAAATGTAATTTAAAAATTTTACATTCTCTTATGCATAGGTCGTTTTATATGCCGGTACGTACGGCATGCATATATATTTGCAAAAATTAAAATAATTAGCGCTTAATAATTTTGTATGTAAAATATTTAATTATACATCACTGCTCTAGAACGTAATCTGAAAATGTACTAAAATAAAAAAAATCTTTCAAATAACAATCACAAGAGTTGGGACACCCATTGTTCTTGTAACAAGAAATCTTGTAAAGGCGGAAGAACCATAATAGGTTAATGGCAGAAAGACGGATAAAGCAAGGGGAAATTACTTTAATAAAGTATTTTTAGGTATACCCAATACTACCACATGTTTAATAAGAAATTAAATTTTGAAGTAATTTGCCAGATCAGTCCTTCGTTCGGGAGACAGGGTATTGAAACAAGAAAATGTTGAGTGGACAGAAATACAGACTATTGAGAAATACTTATAACAACAAAAATATATAGCACTTAAATGTGATTTGGTATAAACCCAAACACTCTCTTCAGCTTACCCTCTGACAAAATTTGTATCGCTCTAATAATGATTCCAAAATAAAGATTATTGTTTTTTATAATAATTGGTTTTAGATAATGAGTTATCTTTAGTAAAATCAGTTTTGTGGCCCGACTTCAAATAAGGTTCGGCTAAAGCTAAGCGTCTTAATTTATCGTTTAGTCTGGTAAAATATTTTAAATTGCAATTATGACAATTTATTTCCTAAACTCTCGAATTTAAAAGATAAACTTTATCCTTCACACTTTTTTTAAGTTAGAAACTTCGGAGTTAGATTTAAAAATAGTTTTTACATTATATTTATGTTGAAGACGTCTGATTTCGTCTGTGCTTTGAACAGGGCAGAAAAAGTTCCCTACATTTACCTTAATTTGTCAGGTTAGCATATCCTTAAATCAAGATTATTTTTGTTGTCAGTTTTGTTTATCGGTATATATAAAAGCAACTGTTCCCTGCATCACTTTTTTTTCTCTGCACACTTGTCTTCTCTGTCTATTTTCTTGCATACCTTAGGGCTTTTTGAAACTAGTATTAACCTAGTATATCGTAATTTCTTTTAAAACACATTGTATCCGTATTAATGTTGATTTATTTAAATTTCAGAAAATTAGGGAGCTCACACGTTAACATTCATTAACGAAAATAACTAAGAAGTTACGTTGAGGTTCGCTGTGCAGGTGACGTTCATAAAAATTGAAATAAAACACATTAATACTTTGAAATAAGGTAAAATTTACAATTTTTACCATGGTATATAATTAACGATATTGTTGTGTATTTTAAATAAAACGATGTACCATAAATTTCTTTTAAGACGCACGTCCCCAAACGTGCGTCTTATTAAAAGAAATTTATGGTATATTACATATCGTGATCTACGCCTTTTCAACGACGTAGCGTAGCATAAATTATAATATCAAAAACTTTTATCAAATCTATGAAGCATACGAGTACATGTGTGAATCTTTTCTTTAGTCTAAGTTCTAAGTAATTCTGTGCTAACATTTGTATAAACAACAATGCTGGAAGCTATAACAAAACAAATTTGAACAAGGTTACGTACAACGTTATTTTTATCCCATACTAATTTATGTAAACTTTATTTTAATTTACCTTACTTTATTTTCAAACCCAGCTCCAATTTTTTTTATTTAATCAATTCTAAAACATAATTAACGAATCGGGCTTCCCATTTGGTGAATGAAATTTTTTACTAAACCAATGAAAAAATCATAGTTAAGATTCCTAGAAGCGATAAAATGCAATATAAATAGAACTATTTGCATAACCGCCTCCAGAATCAAATGAAAATTCTTTGCAAGTTCCTTCGGGTATTCTCAATATACTTCATTATTC
>JARJDX010116488.1:0-10835 GCA_030264735.1 Gymnusa sp. GC000175 | reverse complement strand
TAAAAGTATCCATGACTATGACTAAATTTAATTTATTATTTTGTTTATATGTTCCATTATTTTATTGTCATTATGTCAAAATCACGCATTATTTATTTGATGTAATAAATGTTTATGACACGTATATAAATAAATTAAAAACGAAACAAAATATTAAACAATACGTGTTCTTAAACAAATAATTTTACACAAAATTAATGAAAAATAGTAGTAACAAAACAAAAAACTATTTTTAATGTTCTGCTAAACAATATCCTAGCCTGTTAGTAGAGTTCTATCTAACATTTCATTTTCAGGAGTAATAGCAGAAAAAGCATTAATATATTAACGCAATTGATCAAGATTGTTAACCCTTACACTATTGCAAATTATTTCTTTTATGTACCCTCATCCAAAGAAATCAAGTACTGCTAAGTCAGGCGATCTTGGTGGATATAAAACTGTTCATCGGGTGCTAATTAAACAATTGGGAATCGTATTATTCAGGTATTCTTAAACAACAACTGCATTATGAGTCATCTTGCTGGTACCAAATTTGTTGAATATCAACAGAAAGTTGCTGCAGTGCAAATATTATTTGGGTTTAAATATTTGGCTCCATTAAAATTACCTTCAATGAAAAACGAGCCAATAACATTGTCATTAAAAATTCCAGCCTAAACTTTCAACTTCTGATGATATTGGATTCTTTTATCCATTCGAATAAGTGGATTTTTACGAGACCAAAATCTAACAGCAGAGGGATTCGTCTGTAAAACAAATCATTGGTATAAAATTTTCGTCATTATTTGACCACTCCATAATATCCATTCTTCTTTCTTTATCTTTTGAAAAGATTTGTTGGCTGGTAGCTATTTTATAAAAATAATCTTCTTTTTGTAAAATTTCTTCCTTATTATCCTTATTGGTACCTATTTCTTCAGCAACTTTTCGGCAAGATTTGGAAGAACAACAAACCAGCAACTTACTGTCTTGCTTTTCATCATTGATGTGATAATCGTTATTTTGAATGACATTTTTGTACTTTGCACTTTGTTCAAAATATTTCACTATCTTCGACACAGTTGATGAAGACGGATTAGGACTATTTTCAAATGCAACTATAAATAAATGAATGGTCTCTGCCACTTGACGGGCACAAATTTAATTCCCTAGCGAACCGAATAAGTTCATGAAATGTTAAATTTTGAAAAAAAAATAATAAGAACAAAAACAGGAATGCAAGGTACGCTTATGCGAATGGGCATCCAAATGACAACCTCGCCTGGAAGAACCAGAAATGATCAACGGGATTAGACACAGTAGGCAATGGGAGACAACTGCATTAGGGGTTCAGGATAGCATCCTAAGGTCAATCATCATGACATTAAAGAACGAAAGCTACGACATTACTGATAATGATCCTCGGATACCAAGAACCGACAGGGGAGGAGAATCACGGAGCAGAGCCTCCTCGTTTGTCATTCAACGAAATCATTGCGATAAAGAAGTACGCAAAATAAGAATTTAAGATAAACACCTAAAAGTACCATGAAACGTTAAGAGCCTTCACTACCAACCGATCAAACTTCATACAAAAATAAACAGACTAAAGATAAGAATCCTAGAAATAAGCGAAACTAGATGGCCCAACATTGGCATATCACAAACTAAGAACGGAAAAATATATTTCTCAGGATTAAGTTACTCCCAAAATCTACACGGGTGGCAATTGCGCTTGACTTGGAAACGGAAAAGACTGTGACAAACTTTACACCAATCCCGAATAGAGTCATACCTGTAGTCATTTAACTACAGAGCAACTTTGGGAAAATAAAAATCATTCAAACATACGCCCCGACTTTCGATAAAGATAATGACAAACTCGAATCATTTTATCATAAAATGAATACTGCAATAAACAAACACAAAATGGCTTTTTCGGTATGCTTGCCATTCCTATATTTTTTTTCGATGAATTGACCATTTAAAGAATTGATCATTCGATGAATTACTTTTTGATGAATATGCTTTCGATGAATTTGCTTCCAATGAATTAATTTTCGATGAACCCGTGAAGTTTCGAAGAAATAGTAGGCAAACAGGACTTGAAGAGCGCACTTTGCGCGGGGGCAGGTTAATACAATTTGCAGAAGAGAACGAATTAGTAGTAACTAGCACATTCCTTAAACTACAGAATTAAAGAATTTACACATTCAAAGATTCAGAAGATTACGCTATCAGAAATCAAATGATCAAAAAAGATACAAAACGAGCATACTATCTGCAAAACCGTATCTTGGGGCAGACATATTCTCAGACCACATTCCTGTGGTTGCTACGGTCAGACTAAAGCCAAAGGAAAATATTCAGAAAAACACCAAAAAAGAGATCACGAAAAATTAATCGCAGAAAATTGATCGCAAAAAATGATGGCAAAAAAATGATCGCAGAAAATTGATCATAAGAAAATTTATCGCGGGTAAAATTTATCGCAAATTACATTATACGGATTTAATTATTTTTTTTAAATTGAGAAAAGAAGGTACAAGAACGCAGATAAGAAAAGCAAAGGAGGAATGGCTAAAAACAAAGTGCAAAAAAAAATAGAGAAACATCAAAAACTCATAATACATTCAACATGCATAAAAGAATTAGGAAATGAATGGATGGTATTAGAAAAGCCATCACCCGACAATAGTAGATGAAAGGGTCAACCTATCATAAAAACTGAAGACAGACTAAAAGCATGAAAGGAGTATATCCAATTACTATTAGACGACCAACAGCAGAACGATTATTTACTGCTAAATAAACACAAAGGTCCAGTAATCACAAATGACCAAGTAAGGTCCGCACTAAAGACACAAAAAATAGGTCGAGCCACAGGATCAGACGTAGTACCTACTGATAGTAATGATAATATTGAAGTGTTAGCTGATCTACTCAAAAGAATATACATCACAGTGAATTTACCAACCAGAAACCCAATGCTAAAAATTGCGAGGTCATTAGCCTTATGAGTCACACTATTAAGATTAAATTTTATTTGGGTACCTGCACACTCCAATATTAGGAGCAACCACCGTGCAGACAAACTTGTCAAGAAAGACAGGGAGAAAGCGTTTTTTTTTAACCAGCCTGCCACCCGAAGGATGCAGCGAAACAGTAAATAAATAAATCTTTAAAAATAGACCCTGCAAAAAATGGCATTACACACGGGCAATTTCAAACTAATAATTTCCTACGGATTAAATCATTTAAAAAAATTGAGGAGGTACTAAGTCTTAACAGGAAACATATTAGAGCAATGACAGAACTTATCATAAGACACTTCCAACTAAACAAACACTTTCATAATATGGGGCTGAAACAGGAACTGCGACCCAAGAACCCTTTGAATGCGGCCCGCGACGTCGATGCGATGAATTATATTTTTATAAAAACAATAAAAAATAAATAAATAGTAAATAAAAAATAAAATAGATAAGAAAATATTACGAAAAAAATATAATAAAATGTGGGTGCGATTTTTTAACCCTTTAAATAAACTTTTCATAACGGTAAAAATGTGTTTCCCATAGATAAAAAGTAAAAAAAAACATTTAAAAAATGATTGGCCCCTTTTTTTGGGCCGCCAAATTTTTGGGAAAAACTAAATTGGCCCGCCAAGGAAAAACTTTGGGAACCTGGTGTAGGGGGTGCTGGAAGGATAATAAATATAATTAAATACAAATAAGGTAAATAGCACTTCTCTGCTAAAAATACTGTCCTTCATGGAATGCATAAAGCTCTTCACCAATAGATCAATGTTCGCACTGCAGTGGCCTAAGAGGAACTAATCCGGCTGTTGATTATAAAATAACGCATAACGCACCACACACATACGCACAGAAATTTGTTTGTTTTATTTTGGCCTTTTATTTTAAGAAGGACCTTAAAACATGTAGTGTCGTCGAAATCCGGAAGTCGAAAATTTTCGTTAATTATAAGCCTTTTTACCAAATAATTTTGTGGGAAGGATTATTATAGATGGAGGCAGAACAGAAAGACCTAAAACAGAAATAAAAAAAACTCTGGTTATTTTATTATTATTTGAGGATAAACTACAAGTGAATGGAAAACAAATTGCTTTTAACTTTTTTTTTAATCTCGTTCTGGTCCCTCTTCTATAAGAGGCTGGAGTTTCTTCGATCTTTCTGAATATTTTATTATGAATGTTTCTTAGGAAAACCTCTAGTGTCGTCGCAGTTATTGGCCTTATTAGTTTTTGGAAACGGTATAAATGTAAAGGAGCACCATTGTGATGAAATGATCCATGTTTTGTAGATGCAGTTGAATAAATCTACGAGAATGGAGATTATGTTTTCATCTACTAGTTTCAGAAGTTCCGCAGGTAGCTAATCTGTACCTACAGCCTTTTAATTATTCTTCGACTTCTTCTCTCATAATATCCAATCCTGTTTCTTCTGTTTCTTCTGTTTCCATGTGTTCCCCCTCTTATTGTGAAACAATTCTTTAATGTATTCTTTCCAAAGTTGCAGTTTTTGTTTCATGCCGGTTATTTTCTATTGTTCTTGTCTCTTATTGTACCTGCCTGTGTTTTATTTCTTGTTAGTACCATTTCTTCAACATTCTTGTAGACTTTAAAGCTATCATACTTTTTTTCATGGTACTTTATTTGGATGCATTATTCCGTTAGCTAGTTTTCTTTTGCTATTCTGATTTTTTAATACAAGCATTATTTTTTTTCTTGTATTGCACCGGTTTTTGTATATTTCTTGGTTTTTCTTCCAAGTATTTCATGTGTAATCCATTGCTGTCTTTTTATTTTCGGTAGTTGTAGTGTCTGCTGTGGTTAATAATGTGCTTTGTATATGTTTCCATATTTGTTTACATCTTTTGCTGTTTTCAATGTTTCTTTAATTGTGGTAAATTCCCAATTTATTCTGTCTTTTGTCTTTAGATATGTTTCTTTCTCTCTTAACATTTTAAGGTCTATTTGGAGTTTCAGACCTTTTTTGTATAATTTCTTTAATTAGTAGTTAAGTATATCAACTAAGGGGTTATTCTCTGATCCTATGTCGGTTCGGGGATAGATTTTAAAGCTCTTTATCGAGTTTTCGAATCTTTTATTAATTATAACATAATCAATTTGGTTTCTTATTATTTTACCTTTTTTGCCATTCGTCGGCGGTATAAAGGCGTCGTTTAGGAAGTTTAAAGTACATATGTATTACTTATAACAAATTTAGAGTCTTGGCAGCCTCGTCCATATTCTCCTACTTTGACTTTTCCCATTTTGGCGCTTAGATCTCTCTTTGTTACTGTGACTTCATGCTTTTTTATTGATATAATCACTGTATTTAGTTTTTTATAAAATGCTCCTATCTTATCTTCACTTTTATCAGACGTCGGGGCGAATACTTGAATGATATTGATTGGGCCCAAAGTTTTATGATTATAATGTGGTCATCGAATGGTGTGTAGGTGATCAGTAATTTATTTATTTTGTGATTCAAGATAAAGCCCATATTTATCTGCCTTAATATTTCCGGAATTTTTCAATTCCTTGCCAACAGACGTCGCGTAATTTCATAACAATAACTTTATTAATATAACCATCAAAGCGAAAATGGGCCTCATCGCTCAGAATAATTTTCTTAGATAAATGAATCATTTTGCTTGCATTTCCAGCAAGCAATCAACGAACGTTTGGCGTTGTCGATGGTCTGCTGGCTTTATTTCTTGTGTTGGCTGGACTTCATAAGCCCTTAGACCAAGATATTTGTGCAAAATACGGTACAAACTGGTTTGTGATGTCCAATTCCTGTGAGCATCTTGGAATGGGCAAACCAGGGTTTTCTGCCACACTTCCAGCAACAGAGGCCATGTGTTTAGTTGCCCTTACTAAACGAGCACGAGTTGAAGTCTTTACATTAATAACTTGTCCGAGACGTTTGATTTTGTTAATTAAATCCACTACAGTTGAGTAAGCAGCTGCCTCATAACATCCGAAAGCAGTACAAACTTTACGGAAATGCAAAATTTTTACCGATTTTATAGTGGATTTTTACTACTTCGAAGCGTTCTTTAAGTGTATATCGTTCCATTTTTGTTAACCGGCATTCTAACCTTCTGTCAAACCGAGATGCCAATAGCAGCCATCTTTAAAAATTTGACAAGAAGTCACAAAAAATTTGATGATATTGCATTTGTATGGATAATCAGACAATTTTATTTGTATAAAAATCAAATTTTATCTATAATTTATACATTTTTCAAGTATCTTACACTTGCATTTAATAATTCAATGCACAGTTTTAACTTGCTTGCCAACAACAGCCATATTTGTCACGTGGTATACTTGAAATGCCTTATACTTTTTACTGCTTAAATTTCAAAGATAACAGCTGCAAATTGAAAACATAAAAAATAGCGCCTAATTTAAAATAACGGCTCTTAATGGAAAACTCTTTACTTTGAATATTTAATACAGTGGTTTCCTGTAGTCTTCTGCATCCGCATGCCGTTGACCATTTAGTAGCTCTTCCGCCTTTAGGGATCTTTTCTTGTCCTTGGGACAAGCGAATTCCCTTTCTTCTGGCATTTCCTTTGCCCTAGGCCGTTGGATGACAAGAGTTGGAGACTTACTCCAGCGTTTGTAAGGAAGACAGAGGCTCGTTAGTCTTCCAGCAGGGTGTACCACGGTCAGGTGAAGTTGTCATTTGGTTTGCCATTTATTACCATCACCCCATACACCCCGCTCCCGCTTTAAACTTTAACATAGATTAAAAGGCTTTAATACAATTAATAGAATAATATAAAGCCTATATACTACTGAAACTTAATGAAGAATATTTTGGTGGGAAATTACATTTTGTAAAGAAATGATAAAGAGATATAACACCTTCAGAACACAACAGAATAGAAAATTTTAATTATTTTATGTAAATTAAAATATAAAAAGGTTTTCCCTTTCACTGAAGGCACAAAGCTTTGGACGCAATTATCGACAAAACCTTTTTATACATTCCTCAAGAGTTTACGAAGAAAAATTGAAAACTGGTAAATAAATGTATGTTAAATAAAAGTTATATGCACTTTCGTTAAATCGAAAGCAGGAAAAATGTTTGTCTATATAAGTGCTGGCAAATATAATTTTAAATAACAAACCTTTAAACTTATTTGTATATCGCAAAATAGAAAAGTTATAGCCATGTTGCATTATATTTTCGTGCCCCTAATTCTGAAAGAGAGTTAAAAAAGTGAAAGAAATGTCGAACAACTACAGACAAGGCGTCGTACAGTGAAAAGACGGGCTATCAAAACTTCAAAAAAAGAAGAATAACAAACAAAAAGAAATTGAAAAATGGATAATTCTCCAGCTTTAATCAAATCATTGCATTTATTTATTTATTTGGTCAACGGCTATAAAAATCTTTAGTTTTATTTTAATGCATGGCTTTATTATAATTACTTTTAAATTAAAACATAATAAATTTGTTAAAGCATTTTATATCACAATATGCAATATAAAACAAATATTTTATTCTTATAAATAATTTTATAATTATAACAAGTTTAGTACATATATGTCTGGTAAGTATCATTACCATACATACAATAATTTGTATAATTTGGTTGTGATGAAACTTTTAATTGGCATAATTATAGAAACAAGTGATTTGGAACCAATTTAAACTAAATATATAAACAATCTTTACTAGGCTAGGTCAATAAATTAAAAAAAAAAAAATTTTGTAAATATACTGAAATTTTATTTTGTTAAGTGAAAATTGGGAAAACGCAGCAAAAGAAATATTTTGAAATGCCAATAATTGTTTTTCAGTAAATGTTCTCTAGACTTTTTCAAGTTTTAACCAAACATTGATAATTATTGTGCTAAAATCCACTTACCAGAAGTGACAATTTATTGGTTAGATTTTTCTTTTTTTTTTAATATTTCATATCATATTTATGAAAAATGGTGGTGTGGTCACTACTCAACTTTCAACGTGTGCAACGTCCATAAATTCAGCAGAGCAATACTTATTTTCTTCTAGGCATTTAACTATTTTGTTTATAATTCTGTAAACTTGTTGTATAGTAGAATGGATTTGTCTAAAACTGAATTGATGCTTGGGCAAAAGTATTGACATGTCTTGATCTAGTATAGTGGTTTTCCAAATAATTGACTAATTAAGGAAAGTAAGCTTATTGGTCTATAGAATGTAACTTGATGAAGTGCTTTTTATGGTTTAGGAATCATTAATATATAGCACATATTTCCACAGAAGGGGTAGTAACTGATGATCTGTTTCGTTATTAGGTCAAAGGTGGCGGATAGTGAACGCCCTCCAGTTGAAGGTTAGCTGCGAATATATTGAATAAGCAGGGAAACCTGGAGACAGCTCCACTTATAAGGGGTCACAAAACCCAATAACAGTACTGTGACTTGGTCATCAAATAGACACACCTAAAACTGATGTGAGGGGGGGGGAAACCCAGATTGAGCGGCTGCATCCAGGGGCCAAAATAGAAACTTGCAAGGTAAGCGCGGCGTTTAAATTGCCAAAGTAATTACCAAACACGAAAATAATATTTTAAAACACAAATACCCCAGATGGGTAAAATACAAAATTCTCACCCCCACTTCGACAAAAACTAATTAGCCTTATGGACACCTCACAGAAACTCCTTATTGCGACGTACAGTATGCGGACAATAGCTCAGATAACCACCTAGAAGAGCTTGAAATTTGCACATGATTTGTACCAAAATAACTAACTAATAAAATATTAAGACCTAAATGAATAAACACGATTTCTCACTTTTACAGACTAAATACAGTAACAAGGGAGGTGTCATTCGAAAACCCCCATACACAACTACACTTAGGACCCTGTGTCAGGGTCGATACACGTCCGGTTCGGTGTCGCGACGCCTTAAAAGTTTAAACTTCAGGCGATTATAACTCAAAAACTATGGGTCGTATCAAAAAAGTTTCAATAGCACTCGTCGTACGGTCTACTAAAAAGTCTTGTGGCTCGATCTTCTCCGGTCAAACACAAGATGTCAAAAAAGGCTCCGAAGAACTTTGATGTGTATCAACATCGCAATATAAAAAATTTAAAATATCCATAGCGGAGATAAAAAGTAAACTCGTTAAGCTATTCGACGGTTTTTGTAAAAAAAATTACGACGCTCCGTTTGGTGTCGCCACGCCTTAAAGTTAAAACAACAAACGACGATATTTCCAAAACGCCAACTCGGATAAAAAAATTGTACCTACAAAAATTACACATAAAAAAGTCTTATGGCTTGACGTTCTCCGGTCATATACAGGGGGTTAAAAATATTATGGAAAATGAAAACGAAAATGGTGCAATTTTTTTCCCTCTTAGTTTTAGGAAAATGAAGGAGCCACAAGTTTTATGTCCCCACAGCTCGATAACCCCATCAAAATTTTCGTGCTTAGCATAGTCGAGAACGCTGTGCGAAAAACGGTGCGGCGTGCAGACGCTTTTGAAACTTGGCGCCATATTTTGAGAACGGCGCCATCTGGCGGAACGCAAAAAGCGGCGTTCAAAAGAAACACTGTGGTGCCAAAAATTTCGTTTTTTTTTAATATTTAGGGGTCGAAATAAATTTTTTAAATGTTTTTGCCGAAAAAGAAGGTGAAAAATTTCTTCTCCATCGCGATTCCGACGTGGGAGTGCCAAATTTTTTAAGACAACAGACAACAATAGTACTAAATAACCGTTCAGTTTCGCATTTGCCAAGACCCTGTGCCACGAATGATATGGCGTCGCGAATCAGCGGAATGCGATCGAAGGCGTTCTATCGGCCATGCCGAAAGACCCCTGTTTTTTTGGCCTTTTTTTAATATTTAGGGGTCGAAATAATTAATTTTCTTTTTTTGAAGTTGTTTGTGGAGGTACGCGCGTTTTGAATCTCCTCCCTAAATTTTGAAGCTTGAGCGCTGCGGTTTTCTCCGTCGCGGTCACAATGAGTGGGTCTACAATTTCTAGGGAGCATATTTTTGAATTTCGACTTTCGAATATGAATTTTTAAATATCATCAATTTAAAAAAAAAATTAAAAATCCAAAGTTGGGGTTGCGCTCCACTGCCTATCATTTTATTAACTAATTCTGCCATAATTCGGTAGACACGAGACAGCTTTATCGAAAAAGAACACCCACACCTTTATTATCAACTCCAAAAATATAAGAAATTTTAACAACAGTTGTTCCTTAATTTTCTTACTACAACCAAAGTTTTCCTTAAATTTTCGTTTTTTTTTAATCATAAAATGCGCCTTCTCTTTCTTTCCATGGACTCGCTTTATTTCTATCACCTTTATTTCGTCCGATAAAAAATTCGCGGTTCGCTTAAAATTCACTGGATGGAACCGATGTGTGTATGACTAACTCTCTCTCATACATGTTGTTTCCCATATGACGCTTTATTACTTAACCAAAAAGAAATCCTTAAAGCCGCAAATAATACGTCAGAATCGTGATATTAATGAAATCGCAAAGCTATTAACAAAAAGTATTCAAACATCAACAAAGAAAATTTGCAGTAAAATACGAAGCCAGAGAGAACTAGAACTAAGACCAGAAACAATTAAACTAATAAAGAAAAGGCGAAAAATGAATGGAGACACGCCAGAGTAAAGATAAATAAGAACAGACCTAAGAAAATATAAAATCAAATAAATTCTTTAAACTCTCAAAGAAAACAAAAATATGAAAGTTCTAAAATCCAAGCTTTTAAGGAGAAATTAAAAGTTTTCAAAATCAAAAATCAACAACGAAATATTATATCTGAAAATAGAGAACTAGCAGTA